>PVJX010002907.1:0-32225 GCA_004027295.1 Dolichotis patagonum
CCTGGAGGGGCAGTGGCTCCCCCACAGGCTCTTGGCCTCCTCACAGGGTCCTAACTCTCCTCTGTGGGCTTCTGGCTCTCTAATTTGTAAGGTGAATGCTGGGTGTGGTCAACCTGGAGCCTGTGGAATCTCAGGCAGGCCAGGCCACCGTGATTTGTCCCAGGCAGGTCTCCAGGTGGTTCCCTGCGAGTGAAGGGTGGGACTACAGGTCCCAAAGAGTCAGGCCAAAATGTTGGTTTTCTGCAAGCTTTCTGGTCCCAAACAGACCTGGCCAAGATGCCATTCCCCACAGTATCCCCAATCCAAACAGTCCGGGCCACTCTGCGGGTCCCAGAGGTTCGGGTCCCAAAACCAGCTTTGTTTGTATTTCCAAAGATTAAAAAGTAAAAAATCTAGAAGATAATAGTAAAGAAGAGTTTACAATATTATATACAAACTATATACATATATATATATATATATATATATATATATATATATATATATATATATATTTATGATATTATATATATGAACACAGCAAAATTCTGACTTCTATTTTCTTACCTTATATGGTGATATTGTTAGGAAGTGTTTATTTCTCATTAGATTGTTCCATATAGTTCATAATCAGCATGTGTATTGCTTCGATCTGGAAGAAATTAATTTTTAATATATGGAATTATTTTCTATCTGTTCACAGTATATTAATTCTTAGTACTATTATTTATATTTCCTAAATATTTCTTTCATGCACATATATTTTAAGCTTTCCAAATGCTTCCATTAAATGTTTTACATTATCTTCAATTTATACAATAAATTGTAAAACTTCTATAAAAATATGAAACATTTACAGTTTCATTCAGTGTAAAGTATGACTTCATTTAGTTTTCCAGAAAGAGTGTAAAAGTATTCAGAATGCAATTTAAAGACATGGATAATCTTAAATGTATGTGAACTCTATTAAACAAGATATTAGTGGTAATCTTATTCAAGCAATCACAAAAATCAGTGAGGTTTTATTAACAAACTGTCAGCTCCCTGTTGGTTTGATTTATAGGTAGCTAATGCTGTGATTCTATACTGTACCTTCTATGAACGATTTATTATTTCATTGGCAAAATTTGAACAAGATTTTACAAGTTTCACTTACTCTTTTCTGAATGTCGTGCAGAAGTTCATTGTATCAATCTAATGTAAGAAAGTCATTTGAAGCAAAATATTAAGTTTAATACTCCAAGTACATTTTATTTTCATATAATTTTCACAATTATATATAGCAATCATAAATAAATTATAATGGTATTATAACTTTCAAAACACAGTAGATGTTTCAGCTATGATTCTCAAAACTCAAGCCTCAGGAATGATATTCCTTTAAATTGAGTCCTAATAGAGTTTCAAGTAAGGTGGGTTTCGGCAGGGTGGGGAGAGGGAAGATCCAGGAGGGAAAGGTCAAGAATACATAAATATCTAAGACAAAGGAGAAAAATCACTGTGGATGGTCTAGTGGTGCTAAAACATATAGAAAAGTCCATGGAACAAAGAAAGAAGTAAGGAGGGTAAAATGAGTATGAATTTGCCATATAGAAAATGACTTAGAGACTGGAACTTTATTCCAAATATTGTGAAAAATTCATCAAATACAGCAGAATCACATGAACCAAAGTCATTTCTGCTTTTGGTAGAAATTTACTAATTGATTTAGCACACAGCTGCTTATTAGTCATCTACTCAGACCACGTGCATGGTGGTATTGGGAATTTATTAAATTGGAGAAGCGGTGAGACTGAGAGACACAGATGAAAACTGCTAAACTAAAAGAGTATTAATGTGCTTAGTGTTACTGAAGAAAACACTTCCTGCTGATCTGGAAATCAGGATGGGAGGAATAGAGGACTTCCTGAGGAAGTGACATGGGAGTGCAGATGTCAGTTTACCGGAATCAGCCAGGGAGTTGAGGAAGACATAACAGAATGCAGATAAGCAGGAAGGAAGGAAGAGCTTAGAGATAGAGTCAGGAAATTGAACAAGACATAATGTGTGAGTATAGATGGTGCAGGTAAGAGGCGGAGATGGGTAAGAAGTTTGTGGTGGAGGTGTCCATATGCAGGGTATTTCAAGCCAAAGGACTGTGATCTTTATTCTAAGAGCAATGGATAGCCTATACCCCCCAAATGTCACTGAAAAATCATATTTGCATTTTTAAAAGGTCACTATTAGAATCACTGTAAAAAACACATTGGTGTGAGTGAAGTGAAACTAGTTAGAAAGCTAATAAATACCTTTAAAAACTGTAATGATATAGAAATAGGAATATAACAAAATGGAAGAAAATATTTTCTGTAGCACATTTTGACATAATGCCAGACATCCAGAAGAATAGTCAAGTCTTATTTCTATGAAGTATAAACTTATGGCCTGTCCAGGTATGAATGTGCTAAATATCTGTAATCTCAGTTATTTAAGAAGTAGAGGCAGGAGGTGCCTGACACAAGAGTACCCTATATTGGAAGTGAGCTTCAGCAATTTAGTAAGACCTTGCCACAAAATAAAGAAAAATAAAGGGCTGCATTGTAGCTCAGGGGTGGGTTCCATTCCTAGTACCACAAACAAACTACAAACAAACAAACACCAATAAAACTCCTTGGGTCCTTCTGCTCATTTTGAGGGTCAGAGCTTTCCTTCCATGATAGTAACATTTATTTGCAAGTTGGCTATTGAACCAGGCATCATTATTCCTTTTAGAATATTCAATTAACAACAGCTACTCTACACCATTGTTTTAGGGCTTGATTGTGATAAATTATTGAAAAATTCTTTGGAAACTGATTATTTTATTCTGCTGATAAGATGATGATATGAAAAAACCCATAAATTTACATCCCTCCTCAATGTTTTTTCATTAAGTGCTTCCTATGTGCTTGGCACTGTGCTAGGCTTCCTAGAATAATACAAACCTAGCAGTTTGTGATTTAAGCAGGTGTTTATTTGTAAATGAAATGAAGAAAACACTGAGAATAACAAGATGGTCCCAGACCTTAGACTCCACATATAGACCATGTTTCTCTATTCTAAATCAGTGAGAACTGTGCTGAGTTAACCTTGAAATACAATTCATCTTCTCTTCATTTGTTGTTTAGAAGTGTTGATTGCCTTAGGGAGAGAATTATCATCTTTGATTGAACTTAGGCTGTTTCTTTGGAGATTTTCCCAGCAGTTGGAATGCAGCTGATTACTGCATCTGCCCATAACCAGATCCTCATTGTTTATGCTTCATTATAATCCAGTTAGGTAAGCAGGACCTGAAAGCTTTGCAGATAACACAGGTCCCCAACACTTTCATTTCTCTTTTATTTTTCTTTCTGTAATGGAAGATTCTGCTCATAAGGAAAAGGAATGAATACATTATGTTCTTAGTCACATCATCTTAATCTCATCTAAACTGTCTCTGGTTCCTTTCTTATTTTGCCACAGTCTTTCTGCTTGAGACCAGATTGAGAGCATTTTCACTAACCATTATGCAAATACCTCTTGTATAATCATTTAATCTACTGTTCTCCTTTTAGACTGAAGTTCCAAAGAACAAAAAGGTCAAAGTTCCACAAAACATATAGATTTCAGGGAGAGAACTGAAGTAAATTTTTTTTATTTATAGAAAAAAATCAAAAAAAGGGCAGAAATAATACAGAATTTAAAAAATAAAATGAAATAAAATAAACAGTAAGAAATCACTAGTTGATAAATTACATATTGTCCTCTTTGACACAGTTGCTCAAGTTACAAAATTAAAGCATACGAAGTGGACATTCAGACAGTGAGACTGCAAACAGTTTTGTTCAGTGATCCAACAAATCTTAGTAATACGGTTATCTATCTTACACACTTAAACATACATACAATTATATCCTTTAGAGCCCTTACTTTTCCTCTTTTTTTCACAATAGCAATTATACATTTTGGATTTGCTTATTCCTATATTTCTTATTATTTTTTACACTAGAGACACAATATGATATCTATAAATATGATTTTCATTTATTTCACTAATGAGGATAGTCTCAAATTATCTCCATTTACCTACGAAGGCCTCAAGATCATCTTTTTTATAGCTGAGTAGTATTCCATTGTGTAAAAATACCACATCTTTTTCATGCACTCTGCAGTTGATGGGCATCTTGGTTGTTTCCAAGATTTACCTATTACAAATTGTGCTGCTATGAACATGGGTGCACATATATCACTGTGATATGACATTTTCAGTTTTTCTGGGAAAATACTGAGGAGGTGAATAGCTGGATTGAATGAAACTCCCAATCCTAGTCTTCTGAGAATTTTCCATACTGATTTCCATAGTGGTTGCACCAGTGTACATTCTGACCAATAGAGGAGCAGTGATCCTTTTTCCCCACAGCCTCACCAACATTTGTTATCAGTTGATTTTTTGATGGCAGCTATTCTTTCCAGAGTGAGATGATACCTCAATGTTGTTTTAATTTGCATTTCTCAAATGACCAGTGATGGTGAACATTTCTTCATGTATTTGTTTGCCATTTGTATATCTTCATCTGAGAACTGTGTGTTCATCTCAGATGCCCATTTTTAGAGAGGGTTTGAATTTGGGGTCTTGATGTCTTTCAGTTCTTTATATGTTTAGTCTGTAAGTCCGTTGTCTGAGGGGTTGCTGGCTAAAATTCTTTGCCAGTCTGTGGGCTTTCTTTTCAATCTGATGGTGATTTCTTTTGAAGTGCGGAAACTTTTCAATAGTATGTGACCCCAGTTGTTGATTCTTTGAAGTGTTTCCCATGCAGTTTGTGTTTTGTTCATGAGTTCTCTGCCTAGCCCTATGTTTCCAATACTTCTACCTACCTTATCTTCCAGTAGATTTAGTGTTTCTGTTTTAATGTTTAGGTCTTTCATCCATTTAGACTTTAGTTTTGTGCATGGTGATAGGCATGGATCTAGTTTCAGTCTTCTGCATGTGGAGACCCAATTTTTCCAACACCATTTATTAAAGAGGCTATCCTTCCTCCAGGGAACATGTTTAGCCTCTTTGTCACATATCAGGTGGCTGAATGTCTTTGTAGTTGTGTTTTCATCTTCTAATCTGTTCCATTGATCTTCAGGTCTGTTTCTTTGCCAGTACCATGCTGACTTTATCACTGTGGCTTTGTAGTATAATTTCAAATCAGGAATTGAGATGCCTCCTGCCTTGCCTTTATTGCCCAGAATTGCCTTTGCTATTCTAGGTCTCTTCTGTTTCCAAATGAATTTTAGGAGTGTTTTCTCTAGATCTTTGAGGTGTGTTAATGATATTTTGACTGGGATTGCATTAAAACTGTATAACAGTTTTGGGAGTATGGCCATTTTCACAATGTTGGTTCTTCCTAGCCAAGAGCAAGGAATATCCTTCCATTTTCTAATATCCTCTTTCATCTCCTTTAGCACAGTATGATCTTCAGCATATAGGTCTTTGACATTCTTAAGTTGATTCTTAAATATTTCATTTTTTTAGATGTTATTGTGAAGGGCAATATTTCCATAGTTTCTCTCTCAATGAGTTTCTTGTTTGTGTACAGGAATGCTATTGATTTTTGCACACTGACTTTGTATCGAGCTGCACTGCTGAATTTGTTAATTACCTCTAGTAGTCTTTAATGGAGTTTTTTGGGTCTTCTATATAGAGTATCATGTCATCTGCAAATAGTAATAATTTAACTTCTTTCTTTCTTATCTTTATTCCTTTTATTTCTCTCTCTTGTCTGATTGTCCTGGCTAGTATTTCAGAACTGTATTGAATAAGAGTGATGATAGTGGACATCCTTGTCTTGTTCCTGATTTTAAAGTGAAAGCTTTCAGTTTTTGTCCATTTAGTATAATGTTGGCTCTTGGTTTGTCATAGATGGCCTTTATAAGTTTGAGGTGGACACTGTGTATTCCAAGTTTCTGAAGGGTTTTTATCATGAACATGTGTTGGACTTTATCAAAAGCTTTGCTTGCATCTATTGAGATAACCATGGGGTTTTGTTTTTGGCTCTGTTGATGTGGTGTATTATATTTATTGATTTGCATATGTTGAACAATCCATGCATTTCTGGAATGAAGCCCACTTGGTCATGATGTATAAACTTCTTGATGATTTGCTGCATTCTATTTGCCAGTATTTTATTGAGAATATTTGCATCACTGTCCATTAGTGAGATTGTCCTATAGTTCTCCTTTTTGGTTGGTCTATCTCTGGTTTTGGTATCAGAGTAATACTTGCCCCCAGGAATGATTTAGGGAAGATTGCTTTCTTTTCAATTTCATTGAAGAGTTTAAGGAGTATTGGCATTAAATATTTTCTAAATTTCTTATAGAATTCAGCTATGAATCTGTCAGGACCTGGGCTTTTCTTTATTAGTAAGTTTTTAATTACATTTTCAATTTCAATAGCTGATATTGGTTTATTCAAAATTGCTATATCTTCTTGTTTGAGCTTTAGTAGTTCATATGTTTCTAGAAATCTGTCCATTTCCTCTGTGTTTACTACTCTATGTGAGTAGAGAATTTCAAAATAGATATTCATGATCTTTTGAATTTCCATGGGATCTGTAATAATTTCCCCCTTTTCAGTCTTTATTGCATGAATTTGGGTTTTTTCTCTCTTTTTCTTGATAAGGTTAGCTAGAGGTTTGTCAATTTTGTTTGTTCTCTCAAAAAACCAGCTTTTTGATTCATTAATTCTTTGTATTGTTTCTTTAGTTTTAATTGCATTGATTTCTGCTCTGATCTTTACAATTTCCTCTCTTCTATGGGCTTTAGATTTACCTTGCTCTTCTTTTTCTAGAAGCTTGAGATGAAGCATTAGATTGTTTATTTGTGCTCATTCTGTTTTCTTGATATGACATTTTATTGCTATATGTTTTCCTCTTAAGATCACTTTCATTGCATCCCACAGATTACAATAGGTTGTGTCTGCATTTTCATTGAATTGTAGGTATTGCTTTATTTCTTCTTTAATTTCATCTGTAGCCCACTGGTTGTTCTAAAGGTTCTTATTTAACTTCCATGTATTTATGCCAGTTTTGCAATTTCTTTTGCCTTTAATTTCCAGTTTCAGTGCATTATGGCCAGATAGTATGCATGGGATAATTTCAATACCTTTGCCTTTACTTAAGAATGTTTTATGGGATAATATACGGTCTATTTTGAAGAATTTCCCATGGGCAGCTGAGAAGAATGTGTATTCTGATGTGGTTGGGTGCAATACTCTGTAAACATCTACTATGTCCAATTGCTCACAGGTATGATTCAGTTCTATTATTTCTTTGCTGATTTTTTGTCTAGTTGATCTATCTCTTTGTGACAATGGGCTGTTAAGGTCACCTGTTATAATTGTGTTCTTGTGTATTTGGTTTTTCATGTCCATTAGTATCTGTCTTATATAGTTGGGTGCTCTTGTGTTTTGTGCATATATATTTATAATTGTTAGTTCTTCCTCTTGAATTTTTCCACTTACGAGTATGTAGTGACCTTGTCTATCTCTTTTAATCATTTTAGGTTTGAAGCTCACATTGTCTACAAATAGAATAGTTACCCCTGCTTTTTTCTCGATTCCTGTTGCATGGAATACAGTTTTCCATCATTTGACTTTTAATCTATGAGTTTCCTTTTGGGTCAAATGTGTTTCTTATATACAGCATACTGTGGGATCATGTTTCTTGATCCATTCTGTCAAACTATTTCTTCTGATAGGTGAATTGAGGCCATTTAAATTCATGGATATAACTGGTATGTAGTACAGGCTCGACTTTGTCATGTTATGTTCCAGTTGTTTGCTTTATGCTTTTCCCCCTTATTTATTTGCTTGTCCTACCTAGTGGGTTCTTTCTGTTGCTGTTCTGGGGATTGTGGTCATTTTTATCTCTGTCTAGTATGTCTTTCAATACTCTTTCTAGGGTTGGTTTGGTGGACATGAATTTCTTTAGTTGTTCTTTGTCATGGAAGTATCTATCTTGTTTCCCCATTAAATTTGAATGAAAGTTTTGCTGGGTACATCAGTGTGGGTTGAAAGTTGTTTTCTTTCAGGGTTTGAAATACCTCACTCCAAGCTCATCTTGACTTGAGGGTTTGTGCTGAAAAGTCTGCTGTGATTTTAATGGGTTTTCCTTGATGAGTTGTGCCTTTTCTCTAACAGCTTTAGTATTCTGTTTTTATGTTGTATGACTGAGATCTTGATTTTTATGTGTCTGGGTATAGTTTTATTCTGGTTTTCATTCTATATGCCTCACACACCTGCATATCAGATTTCTCCCCCATTTTGGGGAAATTTTCTCTTATTACATCTGTGAATATTAGTTATGTCATTTGCATTGACTCCTGCATCTTCACTGATGCCTATTAATCTTATATTGTTGCTCTTGGTATCATCTTGAAGCTTCTAGATTATCATTTCACACTGCTTTGCTATTTTCAAAAGTTCTATCCTTTCATGATCACTAATTGTGATCCTGTCCTCAAGGTCTGAAATCCTATCTTTAGCTTCATTTAAATGGTTTTGCACACTTTGAATAGAATTTTTTGTTCTTGGATGTCTCTTTGAGTTTATTTCATGTATTTTGCTTGTGTTCTATATTGTTCATTCAAGGTTTCAATCAGTTTCTCATGCTTCTGTACTTTTTTCTCTATTTCTTCTTTAGCTGCACTGAGCAACTCTTTTACTAAGGTTGTTATTTCTATCTTTACATGGGAGAATACTTCTAATTTGATTTCTTCTATAGCCTTATGGAGTTTTTTTCTTATTCACTTGCTATCTTTTCAGAGATTTTCTGTGTGTTACTTTTGAAGCCCTCTATTTCAGTGTCTCCTGTACTTGCTTCTGGTGGACTAGATGCTTGAGATTATTCTTAATCCAAATATCGAGTTCAGTCATTCTAGTACTGTAATTCTTTTTCTAGTTTTCTTCACATTCCAAAAAGTTATATTTGTAATCCCATCGAGATATCATTGGAATCCAAGCAAGTTAATTCCAATCTATCACCACCAATGCAACCCATCTGAGAGAGAGTAAAATCACCAAGACACATCCAATTTAAGGGCAGCCAAGGGTCCTAAATCCAATCCTTATGAGGACAGGCAGACAAAGGCCCTGATCTTAGGCCTCTCCCAGAATTTATTAACTTGTGAAGAAGAGGGGTGGCTCAGGGATGAGTGACAGTGAGTATGGTGGGAATTAGGTGAGTAACTTAAGCTGGCTGGCCAGGTGAGAGAAGGGTACCTCTGTAAATTGCAGAGATAAAGATATGCAGAAAGATCAATTCACACAATCTAATTGAAGTAGATTCCCTTTAGTTTCTGATATGCAAATACGTGTGCCCTGGGGAGTTATAGCCTCTTTACCTTGAGGCTGATACCCAGTTGACATTCTCAGAGCTGACTGGCTCTAAACATCCCCACTGTGCTCATTTTCAGGTACAGAGAGCACTATGCTAGGAAACAGGACTGTCTGTTGGCTTTATAATTTACATACCAGTACTTGGGCTAGCCTTATCTGCAATGCCTACAGCCAATTAAAGAGAGAAGGAAATACCTTAGCCAGCTCTCTATAAGTATAAAGAAATAAGTCTCCAAACAATCAAAGTCACAGTAATTGTTTTGGATTCAAAGGGAGTCACTGGAGTAGTCTCCCACATGAGATTGCATTTTGCTTTTTCATTTTGCCATTTTCCCCTTTTGAGTTAACATTTGGTCCTTCAATCTCACTAGTGTCAACTGTTGGTAGTGTGTATCTTGAGGTCCTAATGTAAGGTTGATATTTGTCCAATTGTTGGGTCCCACAATGAATAGTTGGGCCAGTCACCTGACTTCCTGCTGCAGGGCCTGTTGGGTGAGACCTATATTCTTCCTGGGCAGACAAGCCTAATAGTATTGATGTAGGTCAACTTTTAGTTCCTGCTAGTACTTTATCTTCAGGTTATTCCAGGTCATCAAATCTCCCTGTCTATAGTGTTTGTGTGGGCTGAGGCCCTACCATGTCCCTATTGTGTACCTGTGTGTCTCATAAGCCCTTTTGATTTTCTTCAAGTTGGGAGAGTCCTTATTGGCATGCTCCTCACTCTGCCTGATATTTTCTGTGTGCAGGAAAGAGTCACCCACACTCTTGTCTGACTCACCAAGGTCTTACAGTTAATTGGAGGAAGCTTTACTACTGGACCTATTTACCCAATGTACACCTCTGTTTTAGGGGCATACTCACCACACTGACTGGAGCCTGCTGAGATCTTCCATTTGGGTGAGGCAGTCAATGAATCTCCCTTCAAGCTAGCAAAGTTAATCTGCTGTAATCCAAGCTTCTTGGAGAAAAGGTCAGAGCTGAAGATCAACAGCAGTATTAGGTCCAGGAGGTAGGGAGTGTCCCCAGGGGACCAGCAGATGTCCTGGGTTTCAGCATCTGCTGGGTGGGGGGCAAGGTCAGCAGGGTGCTCCTCAGTGCTGGCTGGAGTCACGCCTATTTCCAGGCTTTGAGAAATGTTTCAAAGCTTCCTCTGTGCGCTAGGAATCACTTGGCCCACTTTTGGCTCCCAGGGCAGACTGAAGCTCACTGGGTGTGGGCCAGTTGGGCCCGAGGGGAGTCCTTGTGTTTCTTCTGGTGATTTCAGCCTTGGAGTGAAGGTCTCAGGCTTCCTTGAGTGCACTAGAATTGAACCTGTGTGCAGTCAGGGCCCGGGGTTGGATCCGGGCCCTACTTGCTGCTTGGAATTCACTGGGCATGGCCGCATAAGCTGAAATAAAATTATAATTTCTCAGTTGATAAGAGTGCTAGCAAATTTGTGTCTACAGTTGACTATATATGCTCACCTTTGCATTTATTTATTTTAGAATTAAAAGGTACAGTCTAATATTGGTAGAAAAGATATTATAGGTATTCATTTTTACAATTATAATTTTATGTGCAGAGAAGATATGAGAAGATATATATCACATACAATGAAAGAGAAACTCAAACTATCAATTTCCTTATCTTTGCAATAGGGATAGCAATATCAGTGGAATAAATTTTGAGAATCAAATAGGTTATCATTTAAGGCAATAGTATTTTGTAAAATACAAAGTAGCATGTAAATTTGTTGTCAATAGGCAGCTTTTGCTTGAGTATTCAAATTCAATTAAAGATTTTTAAACATTATGTAACTGGAAAACTTTATTAATTAAAATCCAAACTTCATTACCATAGAGTTCACATCTGAAATCCCTCACCAAAACTTGTTTTTTTCCCTTGAAATAAAAACATATTTCCTCTCCTTGGGACCAGTTTGTGGTTTTGATTTCTGTTTCCTTAATGATTACTGGTGTTGAGCAGCTTTTTACATATGTACTGTTCACAGTTATTTCTACCTGTGAAAACTGTCTATCGAGTACTTTGTTCATTTTTAAGTGGATTATCTATTTATTTTGCTATTGACTCCATGATAGTTCCTCATATATTTTGGATATTAACCTCTTTTATGATATATGGCTTACAAATATCTTCTCCCAATCCATTGTCAGATTTTTAATTTTATTGTTTCCTTTAGAGTACAAAAACTTCAGTTTTACTTAGTGCCAATTTATATTTACTTTTGTTAAATAAGCATTTGGTATGATGTAAAAAAATCCTTGCTAAGGCCAATATAAAGTTTTGGATTTAATTGTTCATTTTCAGTTCATTTGTATATGTGATGAATTTTATATATTTATGTGTACAATAAGGGTATAGTTCATTTTTTTCAGGTGGGAGTTTAATTTTCCTAACATTATTTGCAAAATCTGTCTTTTCTATATTGTGTATTCATAGTTATCCTTATCAGAAATTAGTGAAGCATATGTGTTTAGGCTTATTTCTGTGATCTCTGTTCTAATTAATTGTTCTGTGTCCTTTACACTGTTTTGATTACTATTGGTTTTTTTTGTTTGTTTGTTTTTGTTTTCTGTTACTGGGGATCAAACTCACAATCTCATGCTTGCCAAGCAGGCACCTGTGCCAGTGAGCTAAATCCCTGGCCCTGTTGCTTTTTAATATAATTTGAAAACAGGAAATGTGAGACCTTCAACTTTGCTTTTATTTTTCAAGATTATTGTGGCTACTGGGGACTTCTTGTGTTCAAACTTTTTTACATTTTTGTGAAAATTGCCATTAAAATTTGATAGGGTTAGGGTTAAAATTTACATGATCTTAACAAAATTATGAACTGGCTACAGATCTGCTTATTTTGGGCTGTGTGGAAAGAGATTTTAATATGCTGTGATTCGAAAGGCACTTGGTGGATCTTCTTGCCTGGCCAAGTGCCAAAAATCATATACCAGAGTCATTCCATAGACTCTCATATTCTCATCACATTTTATTGTTTGTATCAAAAGAGATACATACTCACTTTAATAAAAGACAAATATGCCTACATAAAAAGACAATTCAAAAAATATTTTGCATTTTTAGTGTAAAATAAAAATTCCTTTGATAGTTACATTGCAAAATGCTTTGCTGATTATTTTCAACCAAACAGAAATACAAATCTTCCAATCATGCTAATGGAAAATAACCTTATCAGAAACTACTCATTCAATTTATTTAAGTTTCAAAATGTGTCATTTGAATGTTAAAAAGAAATATAGCTTATGTGACTATTGCAGAAATAAGTTAGACATTTTAACATTGCAGAAAACCATAAGATACATAAAGATACATAAAGGATATTTTTCTCCTTTTTTCATCTATAATGGAATCTTTCTGTTGTAGAAAATCTTTGTCTTTATGCTGTTTTCCTAAGCTCTCAGATTTTCATATTTGCTTGTGCCTTGTTATTTGCAGCCTTATTAAAGCCTTTGTTCTACTATTTTTTATGCTTGCTTCTTGCTACCCATTTTGCCACACCCTCTTTTCTCAGAGTTACCCTCAAGCTTGTCTTTGCACTTGGTTCTAGTTTTACTTGGAATCTATCTCTTCCAGGCTCCCCTAGGCACCAATTCACAGGGCTAATACTTCCTATTCTCTGAACCTCAAAACACCTTCTGAATACTTCTAACATTTCACTGCACATTATTTTAGTGAAATTGCATAAATATGGCTTCTACCTATGGAGTCTGAGTTAGTTGCTGGAGATCTAGTTGAGTTGATTATGGAGATCTAGTTGCTGTACAGCACATGATACAAACTAAATTTTGTTTTAAGTCTCCTTTTTAACTGCTATTGACAAATCTCTTCAGTTTTCCTTAATTAGAAAATATCTATCACTCTTTCATTCCTGGTGGATAGTTTCACTGGCTATAGAATTTGCAATTGATAGTTACTTTATTTTTGGTGCTTGAAAGATATTGCGATACTTATGACTGACATGACTTCGGGTGATGAATCATTTTCTCTTTAGACTTTTTTGCTTATCATTCATTTTAAAAGTGTAATTATTATGTGTGTGTAAGTAGTTATTACTATTATGAATTTCTTCAGCTTTGTGAATTTATCAGTGTATAACTTTCACTGAATTTGAGAAATATCAGCCTTTAATTTTATAAATTTTCTTTCATCACTTCTTTTTTCTTGACTAAGACTTAAAGGTTAACAATGTTTACTCTTGTTATAGTTCACTGAAGATCTATTTAACTTTCCTCTCATAGCATGTAATTTCTGAAATTGGATAAATTCTTATGTTCTTAAATGCAGAGCTTATCATCTGTCATCTCCCCTCTACGATTGAACCTATTCACTATTTTAAAAGTTTTAAAACTTTTGCTTTATTATAGTTTTCAGTTCTATAATTTCCAACTGTTTATCAGAATAATAAAAAACCTAGACATTGAACTTCTGTTTCTTTGGGTTTTTCATATTTCTTTTTCATTTTAAGACAATTCATGATTTCTTGTTGAAGCCTTTTTATGTTTGCTTTAAAATTCTTTTAGGCATAACATTTTATTCATCTCAGAGTTAGCATCATTTGTCTCTTCTTACTTGAGTTGTGATTTCCTGTGTTCTAACTTTGATGATGATTCTTTTGCTATATCCTTTAATTTTGGTTGTTATGTTAGGAGAATCTCAGTTCAATTTCAATTATTTTGTTTTAGTAAGAAGGTGTGCTTTTTAGTTTTGGCATGAGGACCTGGACTACTTTTGTGATTTCAGTTATAGTCTAATTGGTATGCCTTGGAGCTATTTGGTTCATCTCAAGTCACTAGGGGTGCTACTCATGCCCACTAATACTACTTGAAGGGTCTAAGTGCTTATCAAAGCCAAACTGCATTTTCTGTCTGGGGGGGCAGGTGAGAAAAAATTCTTTGGCCTATAGGATGAAAAATTCTTACCAAACTGGAGCTTGTGGTTTTGTATCCTCCCGCCTATGAGAGGTAGAGTATTCCAGGTAGAGTGACAATTAGGCCATGACTCCTTATGTTTATATTTTTATAGCTGCTTTTCTTTCCCCTTATCCATTCCTAGTCCAGGCATTTGTTACTGTTCATGTAAAATGAGATACTTAATGGCTAGTTTCTCTGCCTCACCTGTGCTACTTTCCAATCTATTGTTTGTTGGTTGTTTGGTTGGTAGATTTGAGTTTTTTGGGGACAGGATCTCTTTGAACTCTTTATAGTCCAGGCTTTCTTTGAATTTGTGGTGATCCTCCTGACCCATTTTCAGGAATGCTGGGATATAGCTATGTACCACCGTACCTGAAATCTTCCTACTTAAACAGGGCTTATTTTTGAAAAATAGTTGGGATTATACCATTTTCCATATCAAAAACTTTGTTAGCTTATTCATTTATTTATCCTGTAATGTTTAATTGTATACTATATATCACGCAGAATGTATTAATCACCTAACAAATAAAATCCAAGTATACAGATCAGCCTATGTCATCTGATTCCAGAACCCATACCTGGGCTCTGGGTTGCATCTTATTTGCCTTACCTGGACTTTGTTTCTCTGTTTCTCTATGATCCTAATTTCCAAAGGTCTTTATTTATAAACACACATATTCTCATCAAAATGCTATCTTAGCATAATCTCTCTCTGTCTCTGTCTCTCTCTTTTCAACTTTATCACTGTTGATAAAATTATTGAAAGTCTTCTTATTTTTCTGTTTTCCCCATACAGCCTTCCAAGATTTCAAACCCAGTGCCCCCATATAGGTCTTTCAGTAGCAATGTGACATAATCAGATTTACATTCTATAAAATGTATAGTTGTGCTATGAGGAACAAATTGAATAGAAGAAGGGATACCAATTAATTTAAGCGACTACTGTAATTGGAATCTCTAGTCACAAGATGATAGGAACACAGATTTATATGGTGACTATGGAAAATGGAGACAGTGAATGAATTAAATATACTTGTATAAAATGAAATTTAGATAAATCAACAACCTCCTGGATATTGGAGAAAGGGAAAGAGATAGTCATAGATGACTTCCAGTTTTCTGACATGGAAATTCATTTTAAATATATTAATGCTTAAATAAGAGGAGTTAAAATATTTGCTCAGGGCCATTTAGTTATTACTTGGCAGAACTGGAAGAAGCCTGAGGAAATCTAGGTTACAAACTTCCAGAGTCTATAGACATTTGTTCTGAGAGTTTGGGTTTATTGAATATTCAACTAGTGGTTGTTGTTAAAATGTTATATTGGTTGTTGGTTGGTTGACATTATTTTAGACCTTTAGTCACTTTTGTGTTAATCTTCTTCCAGTCCTTGTCAAGGTATATTTTTCTATGTTGATCTTCTTTTAAATCCTAATTCTTTGATTTATGCATGCTTCATGGGCAGCAGGAAAAAATTTATAGCCTTCAGATAAAATTATAGGTGTGAAATGTCACACAAATAGCAATACTTTACCATACCATTGGCATTTTTTCCAAAAGTATCATTTTCATAGAATTTTAGAGTTTCCAAAAGAATCAACTTATTCTAGTAAGGAAAAGTATTTCATAATGTTTTAAAAAGTGTTTTTTAAATCAAATGAGTAGAACCCAAACCAGCCAAATAAAAGCAACAGTAGTTATACAGTGCTGTTTTTAAATGCAATCACTGTGTTTGTAATTACTGGACCTTTGTCACTTTCTCTGATGTCAAGTTTACCTGAATGTTCCAATCAAAGTATGTGTTAAGCTAAGATGATTAAAACGTGAACTACCATACAGCATGTTCTAGGTAGGTTGGTTCCAATCTGCATAGGGACTAAGATGTCATTAGAAATTCAGTGACAGTGAGTACATTAGCTTCCCATTGATGCTGTGGAAAATTACTATAAATTTTGTGTTTATACAAGACAAATATATTATCTTACAATTCTGCATGTCCAAAGTCCATTATGTCACAGTAGGTACCTAGGTTTACTCACGCTATCACAATAAAACATGATAGACTCTGTAGCTTATGTAAGAAGAATTAATTCTTTCATAATTCTGTAATATGAAAAATCCAGAATCAAGATTCTGGTCAGTTTAGTTGCTGATGAGGTCTCTTTTTTTGGCTTACAGATAGTTATCTTCTAATTGTGTCCTCAAATTGTGGTGGGAGGGGGTAAAAGCAAACGCAGGTATCTCTTTTTCCTCTTCTAAGAACCTTGACCCTATGGATTAACATCCACATTTATAAATTCTTGCAAACTTTATCACCTTCTCATAGTGCTATGTGGAAAAGTGGTCACATTAGAGGCTAGGGCTCTGACATAAAATCTGTATGGTAGAAGCAAAAAAAAAAATTTAGTCCACAACACTAGGCTAAAATCAAGAGTTGATTGGCCTGCATTCCTTTCTACATACTTTAAGGGAGAATCTATTTCCTTGCCTTTTTTGGCTTCTAAAAGTTGTCTTCATTCATTGGCTTGTGACTTCCTTCTATCTTGAAAGCTAGCACCTTATTTTCTCAGAGGTGCCATAACAAAGAACCACAAAGATGCATGTCTTAAAATAACTGAAAGTTATTGTCTCATAATCATGAAAGTTCTAAGTCCAAAGTCAAAGTGTCAGCAGTTTGATGCCTTTGAGGGTTGTAAGGAAGAATCTATTCCTACCTTTCTCCTAGCAGCCTGCTGGCTTGTTAGCACTCATTGGTCTTCTTCACCTTATAAATGCATTTCTCCAGGCTCTGAATTCACTGATCATTTTCCCTGAATCTCTTCACATAGCATTTTTTCTATGCATGTTTCTCTGTGTCCCAATTTTTCCTTTTTATAAGGACGTGAATCATTAGGACCAACCCTAATGACCTATTTTAACTGTTAAATTCTTTTAAAGATCTTATGTCTTAGGTCATATTTTGAGGTTATTGTAGGGTTATGACTTCTGCATATTCTTTTGGGCTACACGATCAATCCTATGCAGTCAGTAATGGGCAATCAAGTCCTTCTCACATGGTATTGCATCATTCTTACCTTCTATTCTGCCTCTTTTTTTTTTTTTACTGGTAAAGACATGTGTGATTACCATGGGCTCACCCAAATAATCCATAATGCAAAGTAGCAAAGTAATTTCCTTATTTAAAATCAACTGTTTAGCAGTCTTAATCTCATATGATTCCTTAATTCTCCTTTGTCATCTTTAAATATAACATATTTGCATGCTGTAGAAATTAGCACACAAACATCTTGGGAGGGTTATTCCTCTGCCTGCCACAGGAAAAATTGGTGTTTACTAAAATTCTTAGGAGTGCTGAGTGTGCATTGAAGGAAGAGTTAGAAAAATCTTATGTTTGAGATTGTATAGGTGATGTGACTTTGCAGTAGATTTCACAGATGCTAAACTATCTGCCAAAGAGAAAGTGTTTTGAGTTGGGAGTGAGCTCAACACATTTGTTTCTTGTTAAAGTATTGTGGATAGAGTAGTAACAGTATTTCTGCATAATTCTTCTATATGGCATTGTATATCCTGCATATAAGGCTTTTTGTATCATCCTCACTTAAGACTTAATTATTTTCCTGACTCCACTGAATATTTAGAGTTTTGGTACTATTTTCTTCATATTCAAGTGCATTCTTATTTTCACTGAATATTTAGATTTTGCTTATGGTTTTCCCATAGCTCATATAGTTAATATTTATTTAATATTATCATAAGCTTACAGAAACATCTTACATTCAGTGTGTAAATTGATTCAAGAAAATATACATTCTTATTTGCTGAATTAAAAGACTGAGTTGGGTGTCCCATCTGTTGAAGCTTTCAAAGAAAAGGAATTATCTAACAACATCCTGAAATCTTTTCAAAATCATCTTGAAATCAATAGTTCTTTACTTATTTGGAAGTGTAAAACAGGGAAATGATAAGACAGAAGGAAAGAGAGGAGTGTTTAAAAGAATGTAAATAAGCAGAAATAGCAAGGTGATGGAAATAAAAGAAGTAGTAACCTTTTGAGGGTAAGGAAATAAGAGAACATAAAGCAGAGAAGACTCAGAACTCTAAGGAAATGGAGACAAGAAGCAGATAAAGGTTTACAGAAGTGAGGAAACATGTAGTACTTTCACATGCTATGGAGCAGTGCCTTAATCAATGACAGACAGGTTATGTAACAGTTGTCCCATGAGCTTATAATGGAGATGAAAAGTTCCAGTCACCTAGTGACATAGTTTCTAATCAGCACATTATCACATGTGCATTATTCACATGTTAGTGATGCAAACATATCTATTGCACTACTGTTTATACACAGTATAACACGCAACTGTATGGGTACATAATATTTGATGATAATAAGCAGATATGTTACTGGTTTGTGTATGACTATGCTATACTTTTTATCATCATTCTAGGGTATACTCTTTGTCCTTATAAAAAAAGAGAAATTAACCATGAAATAACCTCTAGCAGGTCCTTTAGCTTATGTTCCAGAAAATGACATTGCTATCTTAAGAGATGACAGCTCCATGAATGCTACTATCCCTGAAGACCTTCCTGTGGGACAAAGTGTGAAGTTGAAAGACAGTGACATCAGTGATCTTGACCCTAGGCTAATGTGTGTGTTTTGTGTCTTGCTGTTCAATAAAAATGGTTAAAAATTAAAAAGAAAATGTAAGTAGAAAATACTTGCAGCATAAGAATATAAAACGTGTATTTTTGCATAATTTGTGCAATGTTATATAGTTCCATATTACCAAAACAAAGTCAGAAAGTTAAAACTTATGTTTATAAGGTCAAAATGTAACAGTAAGCTGAGGTTAATTTATTATTGAAGAAAGATTTCTTTCACAAATTTAGAGTAGTCCAAGTGTAGAGTAAGTGCAGAGTAGAGCACAGTGATGCCCTAGGCCTTCACATTCACTTGACATTCACTCACTTTCACCCAGAGAAACTTCTGGTCCGGAAAACTTCTGGTGAATGTAACACACAGGTGTACCACTCCAAGTAATTGCATTTCCAGGTGTGTCACTCTAGGTAAGTTCCATATACAGGAGTTCCATTTTAATAAGGCACCTTTACTCTACCTTTTCTCTATTCAGATGTGTTTAGATACATAAATGCTTACCATAGTGTTACAACTGTCTACAATAGCCAATACAGTGAAATGTTGTACAGGCTTATTGGCTGAAAGCAATAGTCTACTACCTATTGTCCAAGTATATAGTAGTCTGTGACATCTAGTTTATGTAAATATACCTTATAATGTTGCACAATGAAAAACCTATCCAGTGATACATTTTTCACAATGTATCTCTGTCTCAGAACAAGTTTCTATTGTTCAGTGATGGAGGATTATATTTGTAAAAATGAAGGAATTCCTGATATAAAGATAAACAGGATATGGGAGGAACACAAATATCCCCAAGGATAGAAAGCAGGCAAACATAACCTGGAGGCTACGACACAGTTTATTATTCTATGGAGTATATATTTTTTCATTTTAAAAGGAAGTAAAAAGAGAATATAGGATCAGACTATGATAAAAAGTGAAAAGATCATGGCAGATGGAGAGCCAGATGCTTTTCACGATGCTTGGAGGACACTGTATTCTGACTTTGAACATAAACTGGAGTTCATTCTTTCTAACACAAATCCAGGACTAGTGAGTCTCTGGGTGTCACACAAGGGCCCCAGATTCATAAATCACCCATGGACTCTGCACATAACATCTTTCTAAAAGCTTCTTTGGGCCTAGTAGCCACAGGCTATGGAGGAAGAAGAGTTACATTTCCTTTTGTAACATTTTTGCTCTACAAAGTTGCTGCTCTATGACAGAAACACCGTCCCTCAGGATGAGCTGCCTGTGTGTCTGCCATAAATTCACACGGTTGTTGACTCCTGCATTGGTCTGTTTTGTTATTGTTGAAAAAAACATCTGGAAACTTCAACTTAAATGAAAAGAGGTTTGTTTAGCCCTTGGTTGACTTTTCCAAGTCAGAAACAGCATGTCAAAAGAGTCTGGTGGAGGAAAATTGTTTACTGCATGATGACCGGGAAGTGGAACACAGAGCAACAGTGCCAGAGAAGAAGGGACTGGGGACCAGACACAGATTATAAGATCCCACCTCCATAACCCATCCAGACAAGCACGGAAGTATGCTTTACTAATTCCCTAGATGGTCACCAGGCCAACCAAATCGATGAATCAGATTAACCGTCGTAGATCCTTAAGTGATTTCCAAAGGCTCCTTGTGTCATTTTCAAAGAATGCTGAGAGAATTCACAGGTTAGTATGTCAATTCTGTGTAAAAATTGAATGCATGTGTATTTAGGAGCAAGAACAAAATCTTGAGGTAAATATCTAATCACTAATAATGCAAATATTCAATCAAATGTCCCGATAATGCTCATCCAAATTTGGTGGTCCTCCTTGTAGACCAGACTCCAGAGACAAACACTCAATGTGAGCAAATTTACAGTTGAGTGCTGATAAACATCACAGAATTTCCTGGTTTTCTTCAAAAGAATTTGTGTGTGTGTGTGTATGCATATGGTATGTATTGTAGTTTTCTAAATTAAATGTGATTTGCTTGAACTTGGAAAGGAAGTCTCATGTTGCAATCATTATTTGTAAAGTTATTGCCTTTTGAAGTATCTTCTCATTAAAATTTGAATGTAAAGAAATAGTTTGTGTCTTGGTTACTTTTCTCTTGTTGCTGTGACAAAATATTTTATGTCCAAAGTTAAGGAAGGAAAACTTTATTTAGCTCACAGTTTGTGGAGGTTTCTATCTACAATCTCATGCATCCAAGGCAGGGTGGTAAGGCAGAAGCTAGTAATTCATGGTGGTGGATAACAGCAAAAACAACAGAAGAAAAAAGAGAATTGCATGAGAAGATTCTTTCTGTCCCTTATATTGTGTGCAGGCTACCTGCTCTAAGGTGGGTGTAGCACTTATACCCATAATTCCAGCATTGGACCATTCTACAAACTCTGGAAGCCCACCTCCATGACTGTATGAGGCTTTGGAGGGTGATAGATACAAACCATAATAGTTGTTATTGCATTTTCCAATATGTAGATTGGTGTAAAATAAAAAGTAAGACATTGATGTGTCAAACATTTCCAAGATCTTCCATCTTGAAACCCTTTTTCTATACAAAGTAAAGATAAATGAAAAGGGCCAGAGATTTTGCTCAATGTCTCAAGCACTTGCCTCATAAGAGTGAGATTGTGAGTTTGATCCCTGGTTAAAAAAAAAGATAAATGCAAAATGATGAAGAATGGACAGTCTTTATGAGGAGTCAAAATGTCTGTTAATGTTACACAGGTGTTCTTGTTTAATTGTCAAGGTTGTTGTTGTAATTAGGGACAGTTCATGGTCCTGCCTCCTTCTACTGGTGGGATGCAGGCCTGGAGAGTTGGAACAATGTCAGTGACACAGTAGTACTCTGGCTAAACCACACAGGTTTGGACAGGAAGAACTAAAGGTGTAGAAATATCTCATGCAACATTAGGAATATGAGTCAACAAGTTATCTCTAATCTTTCTTTTTGTTTTATTCTACTTCTTTTCTTTCTCTCTTTCATCAACTGTTTCATTTGACTTTATGATACTTTTTGTAAGTAAACATTGTCTCTTTTAATTGTGGTTCACTTCAAAACTCCTAGGTCTTCTCTTCCAATCCATCCCTCCTATGGCCTTAATTACTCAAAACCTAGATGATTATTTTGTGCCCTACGACTTTGCTCCTACTATGTTTAACTTCATTCCTCTTTCAATCCTACCTCCTATCCTCCCGAACCCCCCATAGGGTTAAGATCGTTGCATACAGGTTTCTGATATAAGATAATGTTTCTGTAGACTTTGTTCCTACAGTTATATAAATCAGGTTAATATTTACCACAGTTTCTCAGCAGCCAGGCTGTACTTGAGACTATTGCTATCACCATCCAAACTACTTTAACCAGGATGTCATACATGCTATAACCAGTTTTTCTCCCTGTATGGCAACACTGTGATTGCAAGGGGTCATAACCATCACCATAGTCCAGTACCAAAGGAATGGATCCTAAGTCAGATAGACAAGACCTCAGTCGTAATATATTGGGAAGTTAGGGTCTTGGGATAGACATAAAGACCAAGAAAAACTTACATCTAGAAGACATCTGGAGCAGCAGACATCTCCTGGGAATGTCTCAGCACCATTGGCAAGACTATGTAGTACAAGAAATCTGTAAGGATTGACACAGAAAACAAAATAAAACATAAAATAGAAAATGACAAGATGAAGAAGCAAAATGCAATCCCAAACACCCTGCCTACCCAGGACAACTGCAGAGCACAAAGAGAGGAAATTGGAAGCCAACAGATGTAACTCTCTGAAGTGATAGCAGAAGAAGTAGAAAACAAAACAAAACAAATTTTAAAAATGGAATAGGGCATAAAAATAATATCTAAGGTATAAAAAGAAATAACTATCAAAATAAAAGACATTAAAGCAGACACAGACTAACAAATAGAAGAGCTCAGGAAAATTATGGAAACCATGAATGGTAAACACAGACAAGAAATAGAATCAATGAAACAGATCCAAACAGAAATTCAGGAGTTTGGAAACATCATTGAATGTATATGCATCAAACTGAATGAAGATGAGGTAGACTATCAGATCTAGAAGACAGGAATGTGACTAATGATGAGGAAAATAAAGATATCTTAAAAATCTCAAAAGACCATGAAATAA
Organism: Dolichotis patagonum; assembly: GCA_004027295.1. Classification (NCBI taxonomy): domain Eukaryota; kingdom Metazoa; phylum Chordata; class Mammalia; order Rodentia; family Caviidae; genus Dolichotis; species Dolichotis patagonum. The sequence continues at coordinate 23,069 of PVJX010002907.1, forward strand.
ATCAATCCAACAGCTACAGGATGAAGCAAAGAAGAGCATAAGATGGCTAGGAACCAGTGAGAAATCTGGAGACAGCACAAAAGCTATTAAAAATTTCTTCACAGAAATGATAGCAGAAAACTTCCCAAACATAGGTAAATAATTTGACATTCAAATAAATGAAGCATATAGAGCTCCAAATAGCAATTAGAGCTCCAAAGATAAGTCTATACCAAGGCATATAATAGTCACAATATCATAAATTCAGCACAAGAACAAAATATTAAAAGTAGTTAGAGGAAAGAAACATATCACCTATAATGGAAAACCCATCAGAATCACAGCAGACTTCTCAATGTAAACCTTCAAATCAAGGAGAGTTTGGAGTCAGGTATTTCAAGCCCTAAAGAAAACAATCTTTAACCTATATTGATGTGCCCCACAAAATCATCTTCCAAAACTGATGGAGAAATAAGATACTTCCATGACAAAGAACAACAGAAGAAATTTATTACCACCAAACCAACTCTACAGAATGTTCTCAAGAACATATTATAAAGAGATAATGAGGATGGCAAACATGTGAACACCAACAGAAAGAAGCCACCAGGCTGGGAAAGTAGTTAAATGGAGGAAAAATACAGGGATAAAACAGCAGGAAAGCAACAGGAAAAAAAAGTCAATACATATCAGTTGTAACCATCAATGTAAATAGTCTCAACTCACCAATCAAAAGAAACAGACTGGCAGAATGGATCAATAAGCAAGAGCCAAAAATGTGATGTATTGAAGAAACACATTTAACTCATAAAGAAATTCATAAAATAAAATTAAAAAATGAAAAACAATTCTTAATACCACAGGAACACAGAAAAAAGCAGGGGTAGCTACTCTATTTGCAGACAATGAAAACTTTAAGCCAAAACTGGTCAAAAGAGACAAAGAAGATAAATACATGTTTGTTAAAGGAAAACTGCAAGAATACGTGATAATAGTAGTAAATATTTAAACACCAAACACATGGTCATCCAACTACATAAAGTATATAATAACAGAAATGAAAATTAAATAAGTGCTAACACAATTGCATTAAAGAGGATCTTAATACCCCAACCAACTAGACAAAATCCTCAAAGAAATATTGGAATTAAACCAATAAGTTCTGTACAGTGAAAATTACAGTATCTTTAAAAAAGGAGATCAAAGAGATTATCAGAAAATGGAAAGATATTCCTTGCTCTGGAGAGGAAGAACTAACATAGTGAATAAGGCCATAGCCATACCCCCTAAAATTTTATAAAATTTAATGCAATACCAATCAAAATACAATTAGCATACTTCACAAATCTAGAGAAAACTGTTCTAAAATTCATTTGGAATCAGAAGAGACCTAGAATAATGAAAGCAGTTCTGGGCAACAAAGACAGGTCAGGCAGCATCACAATTACAGACCTGAAATTATACTACAAAACTACTGTTATAAAACCAGCATGATATTGGCAAAACAGAATAAAACAAAAACCAAGACTGAGGATCAGTGGAACAGAAGATGTAGACACAAACCCACACACACTCAGCCACCTTATCTTTGACAAAGGAGCCAAACATTCTGTGGTAGAAAGGTAGTGTCTTTAATAAGTGGTGTTGGGAAAACTGGATTTTCACATGTCAACGACCAGAATTAGACCCATGTCTATCATCATGCACCAAACTAATGTCAAAATGGATCAAAGATCTAAATACTAAAACACAAGCACTAAATTTATTGGAAGAGAAAATAGAAATCTCAAAGACATAGATAGAGGTGGAGACTTCAAGAACAAAACCCCGACTGCAAGGGAACTACTATAAAGAATCAACAAATGGGGTTATATTATATTTATTATACTTCATTATAAAGATTTACTATAAAGCTTTATTATAAAGCTTTTGCACACAAAAGAAATCAGTAGAGTGAGGAGACAACACATAGATCAAGAAATGATTTTTTAACCACTGTCCTTCAAAGGACTTACATCTAGAACATATAAAGAACTGAAAAATATCATATCCCCAAATTCAAAGACTTGATAAAAAATAGACATCTGAAATGAATACACACTTCTCAAATGAAGAAATATAAATGACAAGTACATATGTTAAAAACTGTTCAGCATCATTGGTCATTCAAGAAATGAAAATTCTTGAGAATTCTATCTCACCTCAGAGAGAATTGCTATCATCAAAAAATCAACCAATAACAAATGCTGGAGGGGCTCTGGAGAAAAAGGGACACTCTCCACTGTTGGTGGGAGTATAGACTGGTACAAACACTGTGGAAATCAGTGTGGAGATTCCTCAAAAAACTAGGATTAGAGATCCCATTTGACCCACCTATTCCCCTTCTGGGTATCTTCCCAGAAGAATTAAAAACATTATACCACAGTGATATATGTGTATCAATATTTATAGCAGCAAAATTTGTAATAGCTAATTTTTGGAAACAATCCAAATGCCCTTCAATGAAGGAATGGATAAAAAAGATGTGTTTTATTTATATAATGGAGTACTATTCAGTTATAAAGAAGGATAAACTTGAAAGTTTTATAGGTAAATGAATGTAACTGGAGACCATCCTCATACATGAAATAAATCAGACTACATATGTAAACATCCTATTGTCTCACTAGTGTGAGAAACTGAATGAATAAATAAGATCCAAAATGTACAATAGAGATTGTGAATTGGAAAGAAACTGTTCAAAGGAAAAGACAAACAGTGCTGGAGGAACGGGAAAGGAATAAAGGAAAAGAGAAAAGAAAAATGCATATTTATACACAAGACAGTTAATATAGTTCTACAGCTAGTTACTCTTAGTTCATTGGAAAGAAAGGTTTGTACTAATATTATTTGGATAAGATAACATGCCTGTATCTTGTACTCTGAATAACTACTATGAAGATACCAATATGCCATGTGTTTGTTATTGAAACTATCCTACTAACCTGTTTTGAAACTCTGTTTCGTTGGTTTTCTTCTTCTTTTTTTTTCTCTTTAAAAAAAGTAATTAGGAGCAGCTCAATGGATTTTAGGTCTCTTCAGGAATGATCCAAACATAAAATCTGAAGAATCCAAAGAAGTTCTAAGAATTTTAGATTCTCATGAGCACAAGTCAAAACATCTACTTTCTGTACCTGAGAAAATATTATGAAGTGCAAAGGAGAGACAGAGACAGAGACAGAAACAGAGAGAGACAGAGAGAGAGAGACAGAGAGAGAGAGACAGAGAGAGAGAGACAAAGAGAGAGTGACAGAGAGAACACAGAGACAGAAAAGAGAGGACCTGACTCCAAATTTCCAAGGAATATCATTAGGCCAAGAGTTTCATTGCAGTATAATTATGAGTTCAAAGAAAAGAAATAAGAAACTCAATCACTTACCTTGTTTAATTCCAGTAATTGAAGAACAATTATTGCAAATATAATTCTGATTAGATTAGGAACAAACTACTTTTGACACTTCAGAAGAAATCACCAAATATTCTCTTTCCCTCTTCATACTGACATATTTTACTACAAGATTAATACTATGAAGAGACACTTCTTCATCCAGGTAAAAGAAAACTGAATCTGCAGGGAGTTATGACTTCTACTAGAAATAACTCTAGTTTGAGTTCTTACTTTTGTTTGTAACTGTATGAGGAGAGTTGCAAAAGATTAAACTCTGGCATTCAGAACATTCTCAGAATTCTTAAAACAATTCATGAAATGTTTAGACTTTTAAAAAATTTTAATAATTGATATCTTAATTTTTCATATAAAACCCCTTTTCTCTATATGAAAACAACTTAGTGATCAATTCCAGTTGCTAATCTGGCAGTACATTCATGGCCTGGTTCATGGGCTCAAGTGTTAAGCAGTCTTCTTTTGGGTTCTCTTATTATGAAGGGGATACCTAAAAATTCCAGTGATCCATTTCTTTCTTTCTCTGACACACTGGATTTCAGAACTTTCACCAAATGAGAATTCATACTTTTGAGAGGATCTAAAATCCTTTGTCAAATATTGTCTTGGCTTTACCTGTTGGTTTGTATTTCTTCTAAGCTGTCTCCTCATAGGAAAATTTTCATTTCATGAATATTAAATTATGAACTTTAGTATTTATTTACTTGGTTTATGAAACAAGGTTGTCATTTTAATGTATTAAACAAAACACATAAACTTCAAGATTTGCTATTGATGTATATTTTTACCACTGTATCATGATTAAAATCCCAACTGAAACAATTTTTATTTGAAAGGTAAAGTCTGATTCAATGGTTCTCAAATCTGACCCTCTTTTAGATAAAGTCAGTGGAGCTGGTGAAAATACAGATTTTCAGCCCTTTAAAGCTTTATGGGCCAGACACTCAGGCTAATCTATCTATATTTAATAAGCCACAAATAAGGTTTGTGCAGTAGCCTGGTACAGGTAACTCTAGACTATATGCTACACATTTTAGTATTGGTGAAAATCTGATGTAGTCTTAACAACTTCTAATGATATCATTGCAATTTTTATGATTGAAAAATTTGTAAGAAATAATAATTGTACAAAAGGCAGTTTAATTCTGTGAATATGGATTCCCTTCGCAGTCAGATAAAACTCTAAGTAACTTAGTTCTCCTAAGTGTCCTTCTATCTGAAATGGGGATTACTGTATAATAATTATCTTGCAACTAGAGTGCAGATGGTATGTGTTACTTGCCAGCACAGTGCAAGCAACATGCAAAATGCTCAAAAAAGAATATTTGTTACTATAGAAGATGTATGAAGCCACTCCTCTTGGGAAAGAGTATAATCTCTGGATTCTTCTGTTGCTCTTGTACTAATTAGAACTGTAAGAAATTTAAGTGTTTAAATGTGTTGAATTTCTGTCTCTACAGAAATGCCTTCACAAAATCATCATAACAAAATGCTCTTGATTTCCTCCCAGAGTACTAAAACAAAGCCACAATCATTTTTGAACTTCTTACTAAATCCTAAAAAAGAAACATTTTATATAATCCTATATAAATGTTTATATAGGATTTATTATATAGTGTTGAATACTAAGAAATATCTCTCTCCTCTAACATACTAGTATTCTTCTAATGTATTAGTATTCTTCCAATTATAGATAATGCTTGCCAATTATAGATAATTCATTTCTTGTTTAAGTCCTCACTGCAGAGACTACTTCTGACCTCACATGTGGAGTCTTCTTGAGCTATTTGTATTAGGCTCTTTCTGTTATTTTTGTCCCCATGCTTATCTCTCCACATTATTAATATCTTCATACCTTGGTTTTTTTTAAAAAAATAATCTAAAATATGGAAATACTGTGGTATAAACAGTCAATTAATTGACCAGACTTCCAAATCAGCTATTGTAACAATAATGCCACAATACAAATCTTCCCTATACTAAATGTCTTACAGTACAAGTGTTATAGGTGGCTAAATTAGATAGAATATTATGAGGAGTCATATAGGGCTAGGTCCTCAAAAGAGCCAGTGCAGAAGACCAGATACCTTGCAATCTTGGCAGAAATAGACACTTCCCACTGTAGGCAAGACATCAAGAAAAAAGATAAAACAAATGCACCCACACCCTAAGAAAAAACATCAGCAATTAATATTTTAATAGGTATCCATCACCTTAGGAAACCAGAAGAAGCCATTAAGCCAACCCCGTATAGGCAAAGGCCTTGTTCTATATTCATGCCACTTGCTACCTGACTCACTTCCTCATTTGATTCTGATTTAATCAATAATCTTAGCAATTATACTCTTAATCTTATTGGTTGACCACAGTTTTGTCTCACCTCATGCCCACCTCGTAAGTTCCCATTTTCCCCCACTTTGGGCCTGCCTCACCTTGTGATTTGTTTCTATAAAAATTCCAAGAAAAGGTAGTCCTTGACAACCCACTCAGGACTTCTTCTCAGACAGAAGCTTCCTTTCTTTCTCTCAATAAATATATTCTCTTAATCTCCATTGTTCCTGGAATTCTTTCTTTAATTTTGTTAGATCTTTTTTGATACAATAAAGAGGCAAAAGGGAAAAGAGACCTTTATTGAGGAAGCAGAGAGAAATGCACAGCTCACTGGGAATGTTCAGCTTACTGGTTTCCTCTGGCCCAGAGATAAAAGAAGCTGAGGTAGATATAAACTCTGGCCAGAGTAGGAGTTTAGGGGCAGGTGTTGATGAGATGTTAGGAGCTGACAGGAGTTTTCTTCAGGTGTGGAAAAATGAAAGATGAATTTATAATCAGGGCTGATGGAAAAAGAAGGAAGTGTTCATCAGAAAAATACACTATTGTTTTGGTCTTTGGCCATGTTAGACCACCACCACAATGTTCAGCAATTTATATTTGGGACGAACCTTTCAGATTTTAGAGAACATAAACTTGTACCAGACATCTAGTAGGTTGGGAGTTTCTTTCCCCTATATCATAAACACTTAATTCATTGACCTAAAACTCTCATTTGGCAATATAATATAGGCCAGAAAGACTGAGGCTATTGTGCTAGAGAAAAGAGATCAGTACTTAGTCTAAAATGAACTTCACTGAAATAAAAGGCTGAAGAGTTTTTAAAGCCTGAGGGTGTGCATGAAGGTGGGAATAGGCTCTGCACTAAATGTTCTCTGTAAACTTTCTTCAGAACAGAAGACAGCTTTAGTCTTGGAGCACTTGCTTGCTGAAGTTGGAGTCCATGCTCCTATAGAGTCTGGGAGTTAAGGGTACTATTTTTCTTTATCATTGCATTTTTTTTCTGTCTTTTTGAGGAAGGGTTTCACTATGCAGGTGAGGTGCTCTTAAACTCACTTTGTAGCCCAGGCTAGCCTCCAACTCACAGTGATCCTCCTGCCTCAGCATCCCAATATCATTATATTTCAAAAAGATAGACAAAGAATGAGGAGACTGGCAAGAGATTTTTTTCTTTATTTTTTAAGTATTTCATTTCAAAGAGTCAAGGAAAAGTTACACTATAACATATTTGTTAAAGTACGTGTTGCAAGAAAAGCAATGCAGAGAACTTAAAGAAGCGCATCAGTCAAGCTCATGGGGAAGATTAGACCCTACAAACCAACCCTACAAAGAATATTGAAAGACATTCTAGATGCACATGGGATAAAACCACCAAGCAAGGCAGACAATTAAACAGAATGGAAAACTAAAGACACAACAGCAGAAAGATAACATGTCAACAATAAACCAATATATAACAGTTACAACAATTAATGTAAATGGCCTCAACTCAACAAAAGAAACAGACTGGCAGAATGGATCAAGAAACAACATCCAACCATATGCTGTCTACAAGAAACCCATCTAGCTCAAAATGAAACCCATAGACTGAAAGTCAAAGGATGGAAAACAATACTTCATGCAACAGGAAACCAAAAAAAAAAAAAAAAAAAAAAAAAAAAAAAAAAAAAAAAAAAAAAAAAAAAAAAAAAAGCAGGAGTAGCCATCCTGTTTGCAGACAATGTGAATTTCAAACCAATAATGATCCAAAGAGACAAAGAAGGTCACTACATACTTGTTAGGGGAAAACTTCAAGAGGAAGAGATAACAATCTTAAATATATATGCACCAAATTCCTGAGCACCCAGCTATATAAAGCAAATACTAACAGAAATAAAAAATCAAATAAGCAATAATAGAATTATAACAGGAGACTTTAACACACCATTGACCCAAAGGGACAGATCAACTAGACAGAAAATCAGCAAAGACATAACAGAACTGAATCACACCTGTGAACAAATGGACTTGATAGATGTATACAGAGTGTTCCATCCAACAATATAAGACTATAGCTACTTCTCAGCAGTACATGGGACATTCTCTAAAATAGACCATATACTAGCCCACAGAACATATTTAAGTAAATGCAAAAGAATTGAAATTATCCCATGTAAGTTATCGGATCATAGCGCTGTGAAACTAGAAATTAATGGTAAAAGAAATTGCAAAAAACCTACAAACACATGGAAACTGAATAATACACTCTTGAGTAATCAGTGGGTCACAGAGGAAATTAAAGAAGAAATTAAACAATATCTACAAGTAAATGAAAATACAGACACAACTTACCGGATTTTGTGGGATGCAATGAAAGCAGTCCTCAGGAAAATTCATTGCATTAAGTTTCCACATGAGGAAGACAGAACGAACACAAATAAACAACCTGATGCTATAACTCAAACATCTAGAAAAAGAAGAGCAAGCCAAGCCCAAAGCCAAAAGAAGGGAGGAAATTATAAAGATTAGAGCAGAAATTAATGCAATAGAGACTAAGAAAATAGTACAAAGGATCAATGAATCAAAGAGTTGGTTCTTTGAAAGAATAAATAAAATTGATAAGGCCCTGGCCAACCTTATTAAAAAAAGGAAAGAAAAACTCAAATTCACGCAATAAGAAATGAGAAAGGTGAAATTACTACAGACCCAGTGGAAATACACAAGATCATCAACACCTACTTTGAAAACCTCTACTTTCATAGGTTCGATAACACTGAAGAAATAGACAAATTCCTAAATACATATGAACTACCAAAGTTGGATCAAGAAGATGTAAAACTGCTGAATAACCCAATTTCTATTACTGAAATTGAAAATGTAATTAAGTCCTTGCCTACAAAGAAGAGTCCAGGCCCAGATGGATTCACTGCAGGATTCTACAAGAAATACAAAGAAGACTTAATTCCAACACTCCTGAAACTCTTCAGTGAAATAGAAAGGGAAGCAATTCTTCCTAAATCATTCCTGGAAGCAAATATCACTCTAGTACCAAAGCCAGAGAAAGACTCAACTAAAAAAGAGAACTATAGGCCAATCTCCCTAATGAACATAGATACAAAAATTCTCAATAAAATATTGGCAAACAGGATGCAGCAAATCATCAAGTGATTATACACCATGACCAAGTAGGATTCATCCCAGGAATGCAGGGATGGTTCAACATACACAAAACAATAAATGTAACCCAACATATAATAGAGCCAAAATGAAGAACCACATGATCATCTCTATAGATGCAGATAAAGCTTTTGATAAAGTCCAACACTCATTAATGATAAGAATCTTACAGAGAATTAGAATAGAAGGTCTTTATATCAATATGGTAAAGGCCATCTATGACAAACCAACAGCCAGCATCATATTAAATGC
>PVJX010002907.1:32325-87758 GCA_004027295.1 Dolichotis patagonum
TACCTTAAAATCAGGCACAAGACAAGGATGTCCATTATCACCACTGCTATTCAACATAGTACTGGAAATACTAGCCAGAGCAATAAGACAGGAAAGAGAAATAACAGGAGTAAAGATAGGAAAAGAGGAAGTTAAATTATCATTATTTGCAGATGACATGATACTTTACATAGAAGACCCCCAAAACTCTATTGAAAGATGCCTAGATATAATAAATAAATTCAGCAAGGTAGCTGGATACAAAGTCAATACTCAAAAATCACTAGCATTTCTCTACACTAACAACAAAAGTACTGAGAGAGCAATAAGAGAAACTACACCCTTTACACTAGCATCCAAAAAATTAAATTCTTATGAATTAATCTCACCAAAGAAGTAAAAGAGATATACAGTGAAAATTATAATACCCTGAAAAAGGAAATCGAAGAGGACCTCAGAAAATGGAAACAGGACATCCCTGTTCATGGATAGGAAGAACAAACATTATGAAAATGGCCATTCTCCCAAAATTACTATACAGATTGAATGCCATCCCAATCAAAATACCACTAACATATCTTATAGATCTAGAGAAATCACTCCTAAAACTCATCTGGAACCAGAAGAGACCTAGAATAGCAAAGGCAATTCTAAGCAACAAAGGCAAGGTAGGAGGCATCACAATCCCCAACTTGAAATTATACTACAAAGCTACAGTAATAAAGTCAGAATGGTACTGGAAGAGCAACAGACCTGAGGATCAGTGGAACAGATTGGAAGATACAACCACAACCACAAACTCACTCAACCACCTTATTTTTGATAAAGGAGCCAAACATGCTTGTTGGAAGAACGACAGTCTCTTTAACAAATGGTGCTGGAAAAATTGGATGTCCATATGCAGAAGACTAAAACTAGCCCCATGTCTATCACCATACACTAAACTAAAATCTAAATGCATCAAAGATCTAAATATTAAAACCAAAACAGTAAAACTGCTGGAAGACAAAGTAGGTAAAAACCTCAAAGATATGGGGGTAGGAAGAGAATTCATGAACAAGAACCAAACTACATGGGAAATACTTCCTAGAATCAATAACTGGGACCACATCTTATTAAAGAGTTTCTGCATGTCAAAAGAGATTTCCAGAAGAGTGAAAAGAAAACCCACAAAGTGGGAAAAAATCTTCATGGACAGTTCCTCAGACAAAGGACTTCTGTCTAGAACTTACAAAGAATTAAAAAAAATCAGACCCTCAAAATTCAAAGACCCAGTCCAAAAATGAGCATCTGAAATGAATACATAGTTCTCAGATGAAGAAATAAGAATGGCAAATAAATACATGAAAAAATGTTCATCATCATTAGTCATGAGAGAAATGCAAATTAAAACCACACTGAGATTCCATCTCACTCCAGAAAGAATGGCCCGAATAGCAAAAACTACCAACAACAAGTGTTGGAGTGGCTGTGGGAAAAAGGAACTCTTCTACACTGTTGGTGGGAGTGTAGACTGGTACAACCACTGTGGAGGTCAGTCTGGAGATTCCTCAAAAACTGGGTATGGAAGTCCCATTTGATCCAGCTATTCCACTTCTAGGTATGTTCCCAGAAGAACTGAAAACATCATACCACATTGATATATCTGCACCCATGTTTATAGCAGCACAATTTGTAATAGCCAGATCCTGGAAACAACCTAAGTGCCCATCAACTGAGGAATGGATAAAAAAGTTGTGGCATTTTTATACAATGGAGTACTACTCAGCTATAAAGAATGATCAGATTGAGATATTTATAAATAAATGGACATGACTTGAGACCATTCTCTTAAGCAAAATAAACCAAACTCACATGTGTAAATACCATACAGTCTCCCTAGTATGACAGTTGGTAAGAGTATATAATATTTTATGGTAAGCATGAGTCCCCATCTCAGAGCTTTGAAGCCTTTCAATGTTTTGAATCATCAGTTGGAATGGTTTTAATTTGTTTTGTTTGACTATATCATGTGTGATGATATGAACAGCTGTTTTGAAGGAAACAATACATTATGACAGCTATTGCTGATTTAATATCATCCTTCTTAGAAGTCCTACCATGCTTCTATTGTTCTACTGCCATTGGTTCTATCTATCCCATTGTGTCTTATTGGGATTTGAATATGTGTGATAGTTTAAACAAAATTTTTCTATCAAAAATGAGATATTATAGTACCCATTGTTCATTTTCTGTTATTCGGTTCAGAAAGCCCTGTAATTCTTTCACTCTATGCATGGCTTTATACTACTTTGCTATGTTTGATATTATTGTATTTGAAACTATGCTCAACTGTAGCAGAGTAAGAGATATTGTGATAGCTACTGTTGATGTCCGGTTGTCTTAAGGTAAAGTACTGTGTTGCCTATGTTGTCCTGTTCTGATCTGCTCTGTACTGCCCTCTTTTGTTTTATTCTCTTTAAAATAAAATTAAAAAATTAAAAAAAATAAAAATAAATAAAAAAGAAAGTTTAGACCCTTTGGGTCAGTTCTCACAGGTCTATGGTTGACCATGGTCATGCTCTTCAAGGCTGGGCTCCTTAGGGAGATCCATCTCAGCCTGCAAGTTTGCTACACTGCACTTTATACTTTTTCATAAAAATTAACATTTTGATTCTTACATTTCTGTAGAAAAACAAAAGACTCAAAATAGCCTAACCAACTTTGAGAAAGGAACAAAATTAGAACTCCAACCTTCTGCATTTCCATGACAAAGTTACACCAATCATGACAGAACAGCATTGATATCAAGAGAGACAAACCACCAAGGTACTAATATGAACTTCCAAAATAGATACCCACATAACAGGTAATTGATTTCTGGCCACAATGCAAAAGCAATTAAGTGGCAAAAGGATTATGCCTTCAATAAATATAGTGGAACAACTGGATATCCACATGAAAAAACCCAAAACCTTATAGCTCATCAAAAATTTCTTAAGACATGCAAAAGTCAACTCAAAATGGATCACAATGGGTTAATTAAAGTAAAGGCAGGTGTGACCTAAGTCATTGCTTTGGCTGAGGTCATTCTCTCTGGGATGAAAAGACTAGGATAAGATGTAGAAGAGAAGGCAGAACCTGCAGAGGTGTTCAGTGAAGAGAGGCATTGAATTTGTCTCTGAACAGGCCATGATGATGACAAAGGAGGCTATTGTGCTTCTTTTTTAAAAAATTATCTTAACTAGTTTTTATATACATACACATAAACATTTTTTCTTTCAGCTTATACTAATGAAACAATATGGTGTTTACACATACATATCTTATTTATTTCACTAATAAGTATATTCTCAAGGTGCGTCCATTTACCTATAAAAGTGTCCAGTTTATCATTATCCATGCTGAGTAGTATTCCATTTTATATAAATACCACATTTTTAAAATCCATTCCTCAGTAGATGGGCATTTAGGTTGTTTCCAAGATCTGGCTATTATAAACTGTGGTGCTCTAAACATGGGTGCACATATATTGACGTGGTATGATGGTTTTAATTCTTTTTCGAAAATATCCAGAAGGTGAATAGCTGTGTCGAATGGGACCTCCAATCCTAGGTTTTTAGGAATCTCCACATGATTTCCACAGTTGTTGTACCAGTGGTGGAGAAGGGTTCCTTTTTCCTCACAGCCCCTCCAGCATTTTTTATTGATTGACTTCTTAATACTTCCATTCTTTCTGAGGTGAGGTGAGATCTCAGTGTTATTTTAATTTGCATCTCTTGAATGACCAGTGCTGTTATACATTCTTTCACATATTTAATTGCTATTTGTACTCTTCATCTGAGAAGTGTGTGTTCATCTGAGATACCTATTTTTGGACTGGGTCTTTAAATCTGAGAGGACTAATTTTCTTTGAGTTCTTTATAGGTTCTTGATAGTAATCCTTTATCTGAGGAACAGCTGGCAGACATTTTCTCCCATATTATGGGCTGCCTCTTCACTCTGTTGGTGGTTTCTCTTGCTTTGCAAAAACTTTTCAGTATGATGAGATCCCATTTGTTGATTCTTTGTGATAAGTCCTGTGCACTCTGGGTTTTATTCATAAAGTCTTTGCCTACACCAATGTTTTCAAGAGTTTTACCTACTCTATCTTCCAGCAGATGTAAGCTTCTGTTTTCATAAGATCTTTAACCCATTTTGATTTTAGCTTAGTACATTGTGAAAAATTTGAGTCCAGCTTTAATCTTTGGCATATGGAGAGCCAATTTTTTCCAAAACCATTTAATAAAATGCTATATTTCTTCCAGTGAATGTGTTTTTCACCTTTGTCAAAGATAAGATAGATTAGTGTGTCTACAGTTGATTCTGCATCTTTAATCTATTCCATTGACCATCAGGTCTGGCTTTTTGTTCTCCAGTACAACACTGTTTTTATCACAGAAGCTTTATAGTATAATTTCAATTTAGGGATTGTGATGCCCCCAATCTTGTCTTTGTTTCCCAGGATTGCCTTTGGTATTCTAGGTCTTTTCTGATTCTAGATGAATTTTAGGATTGTTTTATCTAATTGTGTAAGATATGATATTGGAATTTTGATTGGGATTGTATTGAAGCTTTGTAACAGTATTGAAAGTGTGGCCATTTTCACTATATTGGTTCTTCCTACCAAGAGCACAGGAAAATCTCCATTTTCCAATCTCCAAGAAATTGGAAAATCTCTCCATTTTCCAATATCCTCTTCAATCTCCTTTTTCAGTGCACTATAGTTTTCAATGTAGAGGTCTTTTACATCCTTCCTTATATAGATTCCTAGGCATTTCATTTTTTTGGATTCTACTGTAAAAGATATTGTTTCCCTGATTTTTCTCTCAGTGAATTTGTTATTCATGTATAAGAAGGCTATTGATTTTTTAGTGTTGACTTTGTAACCAGCTACATTATTGAATTTTCTTATTAAATCTAGAAGTCTTTTGGTGGAGTTTTTGGGGTCTGCTAAGTAGAGTATCATGTTATCTGCAAATAATCATAGTTTAACTTTGTCCTTTCCTATCTTTATTTCCTTTTTTCTTTCTCTTGTCTAATTGCTCTGGCTAAAATTTCCAAGAATATGTTGAATAAGAATGGAGGTAGTGGACATCCTTGTCTTGTTCTTGATTTTAGAGTGAAAGCTTTCAATTTTTGTCCATTTAATATGATGTTTGATGTTGATTTTTCATAGATGGCTTTTATCAATTTGAGATAAAGACCATCAATTCCAATTTTCTGTAGGGTTCTTATCATGAATAGGTGCTGGACTTTGTCAAGTGATTTTTCTGCATCTATTGAGATGATAATATTTTTTCCTTGGCTTTCTTACTATATTTTCTTGGCATGAATATTTACTGTGATAAATTTCCCTCTTAAGACTGCTTTCATTGTGTCCCACAAGTTTCAGTATGTTGTATTGTTGTTATCATTCAACTGTAAAAACTGTCTAATTTCCTCTTGAATTGTTCAGTAGGGTGCTATGTAATTTCTATGTGTTCAGGAAGTTCTTATGGTTTCCTTTAAAATGGAATTTCAATTTCTTTGCACTGCAGTCCGATAGTATGCATGAGATAATTTCAATTCCTTTACATTTACTTAAGCATGTTCTATGAACTAATATATAGTCTATTTTAGAGAATTTCCCATGTGCAGCTACAAAGAATGTGTATTCTGATTTTGTGGGGTGGTACAATCTATCAACATCTACTAAGTCCATTTGCTCAAAAGTTTGATTTAGTTCTAATATTTCATTATTCATTTTTTGTCTAGTTGTTCTCTTTTTGTTACAGCAGGGTATTGAGGTCACCAATTACAATTGTATTAAGGCTTATTTGACTTTTCATGTCCAGTAATAATAGCTTTATATAACTGGGTGCACTAATATTTGTTGCATGTCTATTTATGACTGCTGTCTCTTCCTCTTGGATTGTTCCATTTACCAGGATGTAGTGTTTTTTTTTTTTTTAGCTCTCTTAATCAGTCTTGGCTTGAGATTCACTTTATCTGAAATAGAATAGCAAGCCCTGCTTTTTTGTGGATTCTTGTTGCATGGAATATTGTTTTCCACCCTTTGAATTTCAGTCTATGAATTTCTTTTTGAATTAAATGTGTTTCTTGTATACAACATATTGTTGGATCTTTTTTCTTAATCCTTTCTACCAGTCTGTGTCTTTTGACTGGTGAATTGAGACCTCTAACATTAATGGTTAAAACTGATATGTATTGACTTATCCTTGTCATGTTATTTTCCTATTATTGGCTCCCTTCTTTTTTCCATTTTCCTTTCCCTCTAATTGTTTACCTTTCCTGATGGAGTCCTTCTGTTGGGGTTCATGGTTATTACCTCTTTCTAGAATGTCTTTCAGAACATTTTGCGGTGCTGGTTTTGTGGTCATGAATTTCCTCAGATGCTCTTTGTCATGCAAGTATCTAATTTCTCAATCAATTTAGAAAGATAGTTCTGATGTATATATCAATCTGGGTTGAAAGTTGTCCTTTAGAAATTGGAGTACTCCACTCCAAGCTCTCCTTGACTTGAGAATTTGTGCAGAGAAGTCAGCTGTAATTCTGATGGGCTTTCCTTTATAAGCGATTTGTTTGTTTTCCCTAAAAGATTCTATTCTTGTGTTGAATTTCTGGAATCTTGACTCTGATATGCCTGGATGTAGGTTTTTTTTTTTATTATTGCTAATTGGAGTTCTTTTTTTCTACCAGGAAAGTTTTCTGTCATGATGTCTGTGAACAGGTTTTTAATGTCATTTGTTATATCTCCTACTTGTTCATTGACTCCAATTAATCTTACATTAAGCTTATTTGTCTCATTTAGCAGCTGCTGGATTGATTTCTTATGTTCCCTTGCTAGTTTTGAGAAATCTTTCTTTTCCTGGTTGCTAATTACAAGCCTGTCTTCAATATCTGAGATCCTGTTCTCACATTGGCCTAATCTGCTTCAAATACTTTTAATGGAGTTTTTATCCTCCAGGATATCTGTTTGAATCTGTTTTATGGATTCCATTTGTTTCCTATTTTGTGCTTCCATAATTTGCTTAAGTTTGTCTGTTTTGGCTGTGTCTGCTCTGCCATCTCTAAGAATGGCATGTATTTTGGCAATCTCTGTAGTTATTTTAGAGATTATTTCTGATTTCATTTTTTTCCAGATCCTCATTCAATTGTTTTGCTGCCACTTCAGAGAGACCTGGTAGGAAACTTCTGGAATTTCCAGCCTCATTGCCCCCTGGGTTTGCCTTTGGTGTACTGGATGTCTGAGGTTGTGTCTTGTTCTAGTGTCTTCTTATTTATTTTCCTTTTTAGTACAATTCCTGGAGTGATACTTGTTAGTTGTCTATGGTGAGTGGCTTAATTGGTGATATTTAGGAGACCCAGATGATGATTACTTCTCTGAGGTATTGTGCATATGTAGCTAGTTTTTGGGCTCTGTGTCTGTTGAAAGATCTTACCTCCTCAGTTTGTTGGAGATGAGAAGTTATTGATCACCTGGCCTAGTCACTGGTTCTTTGGCACCATGCCACAGTATTCTCTGTAACCCCTAGTCAAACTCAGTCATGGATTATCTAGGACAACAGCTATTTAAAATAATTATGTCAATTTTGGCTGTAGTAGTACCAATAGTAGTACCCAGCCTATAAAATAGTAAACTGAGCCAACCCCTGATTTGCAACTTTTAGCCATATGAACTGAATTTGTGACCATATAGCAGAATGCAGAACAATTATATGCAATATATAAGTCCATAATATGTCAATTCTGTTCTCAAAGGTTAATATTCAAAATAGATTAAGTAGAAAACAGAGAAGTGGGAAAAAAGAAAGAGTTTACAAGCAGGTTGGAGGACAAAGATGTGTCCTACTGACTTGAGGAAACTGATGTAGAAGACTGAAGTAAAATATAGCTGGAAGAGATTAAAGGTAGAACAGAACAAAACTACACCCACAATGAGGTTAGGAACCACACTCACACTCAAAAAAGAACCCCATCAAAAATAAAAGAGAAAGAGTAATAAAAAACAAACTGAATAAAACAAACAAGAAAAGAAGAAAAGAAAAACAAAAACAGTAACATCAACAACAAAAAAATAGTCTACTTCCAGGATTCTCTCTGGATTCACTAGTAGACAGCCTATGGAGACCACATTTTGAATCATGCCACCATATCCCCACAAGCCAGGAATTGCTTTATGATGGACTTTTAGATAACCTTAGCAGGCCTGCCCTGAGACCAGACTCACTGTGCTTGTCACAGTCCAAGCAATCTCCGTGGGTCTGAACCCAGCTAGGATCTGCTGGGGGAAGCCAGCAGCAGTTCTGGTTCTAGGCTTATCTGGCCTGACTCCCAAGTGGCTCCAGGCCAATTGCTTTCTCCCATGGGAGGGCTGAGTCCTCTGCACTCATTGCCAATCAATACAGTCCTCCATGTCCACACTCTCCTCCATCACTGAGTCTTTCTGCAGAGGCCTCTAGAGTTACCAGCCACCACCATCACCATGACTGCACACCCCCAGGTTCCAACAGCTCTCCTCAAGCACCACGATCCACTGACTTCTTCTTCTCTGAAATTTTTCTTTTTACTCTTTCTGTGGGCTTTGATTCAGTCACACTCTTCCTGGGTCAAGGGACCCACTTCCTTCCTTTTTGTCTTCCTCATGGTGGTATACTCCCATGTCTAGATGGTGTGTCTCAGAAAGGCTGTTTTCTCTGCTGCTTGCTACTCTGCTATCTGCCTGGAAGTCCTCTACACTGCACTTTACACTGAAGCATGCAGGTTGCTCCATCTATAATTCTTTTTTTGAAGTGCAAATGTCAAGCAATACCATGCAATCAATTTAAAACTACTGATCACATCACATTTGCCAATACCACTCACCAAAGCCACTTCAAAAACTCAGGGAAGTACATCCTGCCAATAGTGATAAGAAAAGGAATAGAATAGTGATAAGAAAAGGGAAAGAATAAAAGCTAGTAATAAGCTGCAGAAGCACAGAACTGAGTTCTAATAATATATTTTTCAAAGAAGAAATATTTCAGGGTTTTAAAAAATATATATGTTACACACTAACATAGTCTACCCTCTTTTCCATTCTCATTTTCTTGTTAAGACATCAATATAGAAAATGGGTGAAAATATAACAGAAAGATATTTGGGAAGAAATTAAAATGGAGTAGAGGATTTCTAGAATTTTAAAATACTTGATAATCCATGCCAAGTGCTTGATAGCAGAATAGAAAAAAAGACCATGAATAATCAGTACACAATTTGAGAAGTTAGAGGATAGGAAAAAAAATATAACTTTGATGGGGAAAAGCCATGAGCATTATCACCTGCTGAAGCTATAGATTTGAAAGTAGAAAATAAAAATTCAGTTCAGCAGTGGGAGACTAGATGAGATGCTCCCTGAAGATGATCAAGGGAAAGTGATAAATAAACTTTCAGAAACAGAGTGTATAAAAGTAAAACCTATGGCATATAGGAAGGAATTTTTTTCACTTTTCATCTTAGTAACCCTTTATATTCTTAAAAAACATTAAGAATTCCAAAGAGCTTTGTTCATGTGTGTTATAGTATTAGTATTCAACATATTGAAAATTAATACTGAAAACTTCTGAACATTTATTAACATTCAAGATAAAATAACCTGTTATATATCAACATAACACATTTTAATGAACAAAACTATATTTTCTGAAAATTTAGAAAAAAGAAGTGTATCCTGTTGCACTTAAAGATATCTTTGTTTCTGTCTTAATACAAGATAACTATATTTTTCATATCTATTTGTCCATCAATATCTTGCTGTATGTTGTTTTGGTATATTTGAAGAACATTGGACCTTGCATAGGCATATAAATAAAAAAGAGGAATACTTTTTAATTTCTGTGATTAGTATAGCTATACCTTCCTGGCAGTACAACAAAACTTGACAAATGGTTACATCTTAAAGACTAATTGCAATGTGGAAGCTAAAATGATATCAGTGAACTTTGCATATTATATTATATTAAATTTAACTGGTCACTCTTTCACTTTGAATGACTTATTTTTCTGTGATTTTTTGATGGTATACATTAGTTTATAGTTTTCATTTTATAGTATCAAATAATCATATTTTTAATATCACCACCAATCCTAAAAAAAGGCTTAGATACCGAAAAGTTGTCAATTTCAGAGTGTCAAGATAAAAAATTTCCAAATTCTATTTTTTCCAAAACCTCATATTTTATTATTGGCAATAAAATTGATGGGTTTCACTCATATGGGACTCTTCCAGACCCAACATGGCACTAGGCCCTGGAAATACAGTGTGTCCCAACGGCCAAGTTCTTATTCCAAGCCAAAGTAAACTTCTACTCTTCTTTCACAAGCATGCCAAAGATCCTCCAATCCTCTCCTAACATATTTTATCAGTTGATTTCTTTATGGCAGCTATTCTTTCTGGTGTGAGATGAAATCTCAGTGTTGTTTTAATTTGCATTTCTCGAATGACCAGTGATGGTGAACATTTCTTCATGTATTTATTTGCCATTTGTATATCTTCATCTGAGGACTGAGTGTTCATCCTAGATGCCCATTTTTGGAGAGGGTCTTTGAATTTGAGGGGCTTGATGTTTTTCTTTTCTTTATATGTTCTTGATATAAGTCCTTTGTCTGAGGGGTTGCTGGCTAAAATTCTTTCCCATTCTGTGGGTTTTCTTTTCACTCTGATGGTGATTTCTTTTGAAGTGCAGAAACTTTTCAGTAATATGAGATCTCAGTTGTTGATTCTCTGAAGTATTTCTTGTGCAGTTTGCGTTTTGTTCATGAATTCTCTGCCTACCCAAGATTTCTATGGCTCCAAGATTTCTACCTACCATATCTTCTAGTAGATTTAGTGTTTCTGTTTTAATGTTTAGGTCTTTGATCCACTTAGACTTTAGTTTTATCACTGTGGCTTTGTAGTATAGTTTCAAGTCAGGAATTGAGATGTCTCCTGCCTTGTCTTGATTGCCCAGAACTGCCTTTGCTATTCTAAGTTTCTTCTGTTTCCAAATAAATTTTAGGACTGTTTTCTCTAGATCTGTGAGGTGTGTCAATGGTATTTTGACTGGGATTGAGTTAAATCTGTATAACAATCTTGGGAGTATAGCCAAGGGCAAGAAACATACTTCCATTTTCTAATATCCTATTCAATCTCCTTTTTTAGCATAGTATAATTTTCAGCATATAGGTCTTTGACATTCTTAGTTAGGTTTATTCCTAAGTATTAAATTTTTTACATGTTATTGTGAAGGGCGATATTTCTATAATTTCTCTCTCAGTGAGTTTCTTGTTTGTGTACAGGAATGCTACTGAATTTTGAGTGTTGACTTTGTATCCAGCTACACTACTGAATCTGTTTATTACCTCTAGTAGTCTTTTAATGGAGTTTTTTGGGTCTTCTATATAGAGTATCATGTCATCTGCAAATAGTGATCATTTAACTTCTACCATTTCTATCTTTATTCCTTTTATTTCTCTCTCTTATCTGATTGCCCTGACTAGTGTTTCCAGAACTATATTGAAAAGGAGTGGTGATAGTGGACATCCTTGTCTGGTTCCTGATTTTAAGGTGAAAGCTTTCAGTTTTTGTCTGTTTATTATAATACTGCCTTTGGTTTGTCATAGATGGCCTTTATGAGGTTGAGGTAGACACCGTGTATTCCAAGTTTCTGAAGGATTTTTATCATGAACATGTGTTGGACTTTATCAAAAGCTTTGCCTGCATCTATTGAGATGACCATGTGGTTTTTGTTTGGCTCTGTTAATATGGTATATCACATTTATTGATTTGCATATGTTAAACCATCCCTGCATTCCTGGAATGAACCCCACTTGGTCATGATGTATAATCTTCTTGATGATTTGCTGCATTTTATTTGCCAGTATTTTATTGAGAATCTTTTCATCACTGTTCATTAGTGAGATTGTCCTATAGTTCTCCTTTTTGGTTGGGTCTTTCTCTGATTTTGGTATCAGAGTAATACTTGCCTCCAGGAATGATTTAGGGAAGATTGCTTTCTTTTCAATTTCATTGAAGAGTTTAAGGAGTATTGGCATCAAGTCTTCTCTAAATTTCTTGTAGAATTCAGCTGTGAATCCATCAGGACCTGGGCTTTTCTTTGTTGGTAAGTTTTTTATTATGTTTTCAATTTCAATAGCTGATATTGGGTTATTCAAAATTGCTATATCTTCTTGGTTGAGCTTTGGTAGTTCATATGTTTCTAGAAATCTGTCCATTTCCTCTGTGTTTTCCTGAGTAGAGAATTTCAAAGTAGGTATTCAGGTATTTTGAATTTTCATGGGATATGTAATAATTTCCCCTTTTTCAGTCCTTATTGCATGAATTTGGATTTTTTTCTTTCTTTTTCTTGATAAGGTTAGCTAGAGGTTTGTCAATTTTATTTATTCTCTCAAAAAACCAGCTTTTTGATTCATTAATTCTTTGTATTTTTTTTAGTTTTAATTGCATTGATTTTTGCTCTAATCTTTACAATTTCCTCTCTTCTATGAGCTTTAGATTTACCTTGCTCTTTTTTTCTAGAAGCTTGAGATGAAGCATTAGATTGTTTATTTGTGCTCATTCTGTTTTCTTGATATGACAATTTATTGCTATATATTTTCCTCTTAAGATTGCTTTCATTACATCCCACAGATTACAATAGATTGTGTCTGCATTTTCATTGAGTTGTAGGTATTGCTTCATTTCTTCTTTAATTTTGTCTGTAGCCCACTGGTTGTTATTTAATTTCCATGTATTTATGCCAGTTTTGCAACTTCTTTTGCAATTAATTTCCAATTTTAGTGTGCTATGGTCAGATATTATGCATGGGATAATTTCAATACCTTTGCATTTACTTAAGAATGTTTTATGGGATAATATATGGTCTATTTTGGAGAATGTCCCGTGAACAGCTGAGAAGAACGTATATTCTGATGTGGTTGGGTGGAACACTCTGTAAACATCTACTAAGTCCAGTTGCTCGCAGGCATGATTCAGTTCTATTATATCTTTGCTGACTTTTTATCTAACTGATCTATCTCAGTGGGCTGTTAATGTCCCCTGTAATAATTGTGTTTTTGTGTGTTTGGTTTTTCATGTCCTTTAGCATCTTTGTTATAAAGTTGGTTGCTCCTAAGTTTGATGCATATATATTTATAATTGTTAGTTCTTCCTCTTGGATTTTTCCACTTATGAGTATGTAATTAACTTCTTGGTCTGTTTTAATATTTTAGGTTTGAAATTCACATTGTCTTCAAGTAGAATAGTTACCCCTGCTTTTTTCTGGGTTCCTGTTGCATGGAATGCTGTTTTCCATCCTTTGACTTAATCTATGAGTTTCTTTTTGAGTCAGATGCATTTCCTGTATACAGCTTATTGTGAGATCCTCTTTCTTGATCCATTCTGTCAATGTTTCTTCTATTTATATGTGAATTGAGCCCATTTACATTTATGGATATCACTGATACGTACTGGCTTGACTTTGCCATGTTGTGTTACTATTGTTAGTTTCCTGCTTTTCTCCCTTGTTTACTTTCTTGTCTAGCCTGGTGATTTCTTTCTGTTGTTGTTCAGGAGACTGTGATCATTTTTATCTCTATCTAGGATGTCTTTCAGCACTCTTTCTAAGGTTGGTTTGGTGGATATGAATTTCTTCAGTTGTTCTTTGTCATGGAAGTATCTTGTTTCTCCATTAAATTTGAAAGATAGTTTTGCTGGGTACATCAGTCTGGGTTGAAAGTTGTTTTCTTTTAGGGCTTGAAATACTTCACTCAAGCTCCTCTTAACTGGAAGGTTTGTGCTGAGAAGTCTGCCATGATTCTAATAGGCTTTCCTTGATAGGTGAGTTGTGTCTTTTCTCTAACAGCTTTTAGTGTTCTGTTTTTATGCTGTGAGTCTTAGATCTTACTTAATATAGGATGTAGGTTTATGTTGGTTATGACTTTTTGGTGTTCTATATGCCTACTTATTTGTATATCCAATTTTCTGCCCGTGTTTGGGAAATTTTCTGCCATTACTTCTGTGAACAGCTTAGCTATAATCTTTGCATTGTCTCCTGCCTCCTCACTGATGCCTATTAATCTAATATTGTTTCTCCTGGCATCATCTTGTAGCTGCTGGATTGTCATTTCATGCTGCTTTGTTGTTTTTATAAGTTCTACCCTTTCAAGATTGCTGTCTGCAATCCTGTCCTCAAGGTCTAAAATTCTATCCTCAGCTTCATTTAAACAGCTTTGTAGGTTTTCAATACAATTTTTTGTTTTTTGCATATCTGTTTGAATTTGTTTCATGGAGTCTGCCTGTTTTCTGCATTGTTCATTCAAAGTTTCAATCAATTTCCCATACTCCTGTATTTTCTTATCTATTTCTTCTCTAACTATGTTGAACAACTCATTTACTAAGGTTGTTACTTTTGTCTTTACATAAGACATTATTTCTAATTTGAGTTCCTCTATAGCCTCACAAATTTGTTTCTTTACTTCATTTGCTATCTTTTCAGAGATTTCTAGTGTTTGACTTTTAGGGTCCTCTATTTCATTATCACCTGCACTTGCCCCTGATGGACTAGATGTTTGAGATTGCATTTTGCCTTTTTGTTTAGTCATTTTCACCATTTGGGTAAATTTTTGGTCTTTCCATCTCAATAGTCACAACTTTCTGTAGTGTGTGTTTCAGGGTCCTAGTGTGTGGTTGATGTTTGTCAAATTGCTGGGTACCACAATAAAGAAGAGATCCAGTCTCCTGAATTCCTCCTACTGTCCCTGTTGGGTGAGTCCTCTAATCTTTCTGGGCTAACTAGCCCAGAAGTATTGATGTAGGGCAACTCTTAGTTCCTGCTGTGTTATATCTTCAGGTTGTTGCAGGTCACCAGGTCTCCCTGGCTATAGTGTTTGTATCAGCTGAGGCCCTACTGTGTCACTGGGGGTCTCATAAGTTCTTTTAATTTCCTCTAAGTTGGGGGGCATTATTGGTACACTCCTCAACCTGTCTGATGTTCCCTGTGTGGGGGAGGAGGTTACCCACTCTCTTGCCAGATTAGCCAAGGTCTTACACTTGGAGGGAGTTTCACTTCTGCTCCTATGTACCCACTTCAGACCTCTATTTTAGGGGGCAAACTCACCACACTGACTGGAGTCTGACGAGGTCTTCTGTTTGGGTGAGGGGTTCCTGAGTCTCTCATCGAGTCAGCATGGTAGTCCACTGTAGTCCAAGGTTCCGATGTTCCTGGAGGAAGGGCTGGTCCAGCAGTGGCAGTCCCAGGCAGCTGAGGCCTTCTGGCACCAGCCTCTATGATGCTTCTGGCAGGTGAAGGGTGGGCCCAGCTGTGGCAGTCCCCGACTTAGACAGTTTTTGCTACCACAGTGGCAAATGGTCAGAGATTCCTTACATACAAACATTTTTTGCTCTCAGGGTATGTCCGTCCCTCATTCAGGCCTTTGGGGGCAGCTCAGACACTTTTGACCTGCTCCAAGCCATCAAAACCCTTAGCTGACAACCCTACCAGTCCTCTTGATGATGTCCCCTCTGCTTTCACCCTCATGCTATATCCACAGCATCAATCACCCCTCAACTTCTCCAACCAGCCTAATTCACCCTGTCCCCTTCTCACCCTCTAACCCCCACCACTTCCTTCCTCCTCTTCCACCCTTCCATTGCCATTTTCTTCTCCAGCATCCTCTACCCCTCATCACCAATTTCTTCTCTGGCACACCACACCTGATCTCACTCCTTCCATGTCCCATCATCTTCTCACCAATTGCTATCTTCTAGCCAGCTGCCATCTCACTCATCCCACCTCTCGCCATCATCTCACCAATTGCTGCCATTTTCTAGCCAGCTTCCATTTCCTCAACCCAAATCCCTCTTTCGTCTCTGCAAAATGGCTTGCCCTAAAGGGCTGGTTGATGTTTATGCCCCCTTTTCTGACCTATCCCAAATCTCTCATACACTAGGCTCTTTCTCCACAGATTCTTACAATTGTATAAAAGAACTCTAACTCATGATTTACTCCAATGACTTACATTATGAAGACCTTTACATCATCCTCATATCTACTCCTCAAGAAAAAACCCAAATGTGAGAAGTGGCTGAAGCCAAACTTGACCACAGACGCCAAACTGTTCCTAAACATCCCTCTGGAGCTGCCGCAGTATAAAACGCAAACTTCAGTGGGATTATCAGGGAAATAACGACTCACAACACATGAATATAATGATTGGTTGCATTATTACAGGCCTAAATAAAATTTCCCCTGAACAAATTATTAAAAATTTCATGAACAAACCCAAGATGCTGATGAAAACCTTGTTGAATTTCTTTCTCATTTCACTGCTACCCTAACCAGATACACTAATGTCAACCCCCAATCTCCTGAGGGAATAGTTCTCCTCAACCCCCTTTTTATTTCTCAATCTGGACATCCATGCTAAATTAAAAAAGACAGGTCTTGGCCCTCAGGTTCCATAGGGAGAGGTCCTTAATCTGGCCTTCTGTGTCTTCAACAGTAGAAACAACATAAACAGAATAAACAACACACACCAAACTTAAATGCCAACTTTTAGCTGTGTCACTCCAGGCTTCTGGGAAACTTATACCAAAATAAAATGGTTCCATCAACCTCCCCTCACTGTTCTTTAAGTGTGGCAAAGAAGAACATATGGCATGAGTCTGTCCTAACCCATGGCCACCACCAGGACCTTGCCCCATCTGCAACCAGGATAGCCACTGAAATAATGACTTCCCCATCCACCAAAGAGCACGTAAGTCGTCAAAATCCCTACCCTCACAGGAGATCTCATTGCTGCTGCCAGACTCATTGCCAGCTCACCTGCTTAGTCTCACTGCTCAAGATGATTGACAGGGCTTGAGGTCCATGGCCCCCATCAAGGTATCTTTCTCAGGGTCCTGATTCTCATTGGATATCTCAGGAAAGACACTGTCCTTCGTTGTCAAACATGGGGGCCACCTATAGTGTTCTTCCTGAGTTTTCAGGCTGTTGTATCCAATTCATGTTCTATGTTGTGGGGCACTGATGGCAAACCTACACAATCTCTTCAGACAGGACCCATCCCCTGCCAATTAAAAACTCTTTTCTTCATCTATAATTTTCTTGTTATCCCAAGTTGCCCTACAACCCTCTTGGGCAGAGATCACCTTCAAAACCTCAACTTCTTTTCCATGTTCTCTCTCTCCATTGTTCTCATCCTTCAAAATAAGCCACTATGTGAGGCCAGTTTCATCCTCCCCCCATTGATGCTGTAGTCTGGGATACTTCCCGTCCTCTTCATGCTACTCACACCACTCCTGTACTAATTCACCTTGAAGATCCTCAGTCTTTCCCTGCATTCCCCAATACCCAACAGCCCCCAAACACCAACAAGAACTCAGACCTATAATCCAATGCTTACTAATGCTTTCTTAGGATGACCCATTCACCCTACAATGCCCCTCTTCTTCTTGAACTCAAACTCAATGGATCTTACTGCTTGGTTCAGGGTCTCAGGGCTATTAACAATACAATAACACCAATTCACCCTGTATAGTACCAAACCCTTACAATATGCTTTCCCATATTTCCCCATGTAGCTCTCACTTCACTGTTTTAGATGTTAAAGATTAATTTTCCACCATTCCCTTACATAAAAAATGTTAAGACCTCTTTACTCTCACATGGAGAGACCCAGACACCTTCCAGTCCTTACAGTTTACATGGACAGTATTATTTTAGAGGTTCAGAGATAGCCCTCACTTCTTTAGCCAAGCCCCTGCTACTGACCTTGCAACGCTTGATCTCAAACTCAACACTCTCCTTCAACATGTGGATGACCTCCTTCTCTGATCCCCATCTCATACTCTTGCCATACAGCATACGGCCACCCTCCTCAACCTTCTCTCAGGTTGCACATATAGAGTGTTCCCAATCAAAGGCCAAATAGCCTAACAAAATTCAAATATATGGGATTCACTATTACTCCCTACCACTCATTTGACCACTGCCCTCTTTTGTGACCTCCAGATGCCAACTACAAATCAACAGGTTCTATCCTTTCTTGGCTTAGTTAATTTCTTTCACCTTTGGATTCCTAACTTTGCCACTCTAACCCAACCCTTTTATAAATCATCCAAGAGTTCCCTGTCAAAATCACTAGACCCCACCACTTCTATACACTCTTCATTCTATAAACTAAAAGAGGTTCTCTTAAGGACCCTGGCCCTCACTCTCCAAAATCTGACCCACTTTTTGTTCTATATACCACTTCTCAGGATCCTAATGCTGTGGGAGTTATAGGACACAGGAAGGGAACTTCCTTCTAAGGAGTAACTAATTCTCAAAACAATTAGACCACATAGTATGTGGCTGGCCCCCCTGTATTCAGGCTTTTGCTGCAGCAGCCATATTAATAAAAGAGGCAAAAGAAGTTCACTTTAGCATAGTCACAGTCCATTCACCTCATCACCTTAAAAACTTATTTTACAAAAAACATGCCCTGCCTTAATGACCCCTTCCTGCCTACAACAAGTTCACTTAATAGTCATACTAGACCCCTCAATCACTATCTCCATGAGCAGTCCCCTCAACCCAGTCACCTTACTCCCCACCTCTGATGAGATCTCTCATCACAATTGCATTGAGGTCTTACAGATGATCCCTACTCCCTTCCCCCACATTTACAGCAATTCTCTCCCTACAGCTTCTCACACATCAGACACTTACCTCTCCCTTCTTTCTAAACCCAGCAACTTGGTGGACACACTCCAGACCCAGATCAATAGCTTAGCAGTAGTAACCCTTAAAAATTGCCAAGCCCTAGATGTCCTTACAGCAGAAAAAGGGGGAACCTGTGTCACGCTGGAGAATAATGCTTTTTAAATCAACAGTCAAGAACCATAATAGACAAGGTAAAATGTATCAGACAGTACATAAGGAGAAAAAAAAAACACAAGAATGACAGGACTTCCAGTTTCCCCATTGACTACCATGTGGCTCCTAGACTCCTTAAAACTTCCCTCTATTGGCCATTAACAATGTTCTTTATACTTCTGTTCATAGCACTCCACCTTTTTAAACTTTTTTCAAGATTTCTTCTATCCAGGATATGGGCCTTTACTACCAGGGAACTCCTTGTCCTGGCTGAGACCAGCTGTACCAGCTTCTACATGGGCCCAACCTGTCATACCAATGACTACAGTAGCCCCCACCATGATGTCCTTTGTCAGTAAGAAGCAGTTTGAGAAAGTAGTTGCCCCACAATAACAAAAAGATGGGAATGATGGGTTCTACTCATGTGGATCTCTGCCATACTCAATGTGGAGCCTGCTCAACATGGCTCTGAGCCCTAGAATGACAGTGTGTCTCTGCAATACTAACTTACATGTTCTTCCTCCAAGCCCAAAATAAACTTCCTGCCCTTCTTTCATGCACATGCCAAAAATCCTCCAATCCTCTCCCAACACCATGATCTAGTAGTATCCACCCCCAATCCAATCCCATTGAAGTCATTCCCCACCGTCCCTTGTTTGAGGGTCCTTGCATTATCCAGTAGCCCTCCTGCACTGGCAATAAAGGCTTTTCTTATCTCTGTCTTTGTCTCTCAACTTCACCAAAAAAACTAACAAAATTATGTGGGTTGTTATTCTTAAGCAATATTTTTGTTTTTATTTTCATGTTTGGAAAAGTGTACCCCAGATACCTAAGTCAATATCTTTAGTTTTTCAGTTGTACTTTCAAGCAAAAATGTTTTTTCATGAAAAATTTGGTAATTCTAGATTCAAGATTTGGTAATATTGTTAACTCTAACAAGTGTATGATTGTTTTTTCTCAAAGTATTTTTGATTTTGTAGCAAAACTGCTTTATTCATACTTTTCATATAATCACATGTATCTTTAAAAATGTGTGTATATGAATATTGTGACTTAATTAAGATTGTGCAACTTACTACTGCATGAAGGGCATTTTTTTAAAAAATTTTTTTGATCAACACATAGTAATTATGTATATTTATGTGGTACAGAGTCATATTTCAATACATATGTACAATGTATATTGAGCAAATCAAGGTATATTTCCATCACTTGAACATTACTTTGTTTGGAGACTTTATTCTCTCTTTTAGCAGGTTATTATGAACTATCAATCAAATCAGCATTCTCTTCCTCTCTTTTCTTACTGTGGCTGTGTGATCATGAAGAATACAATGATGACTAGCACAAGTGGACACTGCCTTGATTTATGTAAAGATATTAGGTTTTCCACCATTCTTTGGTTCACAAGCACTCTTGTCAACATACTGCAAAGTTAATACTGTCAATTACTTTGGAAACAGACATACTTCAAGGACTCACTGAAAAGATCTCTCAGGAACCACCCTTAAATGTCCTAAGACTACATTTTGAGAAAGTTGAAAAGATAAAATCACAATCATGAGTTTTTAATTTGTTTCTTTGACTATTTTCTTCTTCTCTTTAAAACACAGCTCCAGAAAATCTAGCCAGGTATACTGTTTTCAAGTCCTGAAAGAGTGTATAGTAGTTCAAAACAGTGTAATTACTCAGACAGAAATCAAAACTTTCAAGAAGCATACATTCTACTTGCTCGGGAAGAACTTTTATAATGACAGGTTTGCATTTATAATTGTCAACATGGTATATTGAATGCTTTTACTTAGAAATTATTTTATCTAAATATAAGCTGAAGTTTTGAAAAAATGAATATCCTACACAATTATAATTATAACAGCAATATGAGGATACCTGCCTGGCAACAAAGCAAATGAATTTTGAATTCAGGGATTTTTTAGTTCATGAAAGAGAAAAAGTTATTTTGAGGCAGAACTTAAACATCAAGTACCATTCTTCCTTGTTTCAAAGATTACACTATGGTTTCCACGTTATTAACTATGCGTTTGCTTCTGAATTTAAGGTATTAGGAATCAGAACTGATTTAGGAACAAAATCCACATTATAATCCTGATTCTTCCATGGAGTCTTGGACCACATCATCCAGCCATTCCAAGTCACATTATCTGTCAACTTAGATGTGTGGAGAATATGCTGAACAGTGTGGAAAGATTCTTTTCCAGTCTATTGTTATATAATTTTAAGAGGAAGTATCTCTATATGAATTAAATTGCACGAAATTGGGTTGACACCACTGAGTGACAGAAGAAATTAAAAAGAGTGAGGGTAAAAGTAAAGGAAATATGAGAATAACGCTAAATGATTGTATAGTTAGAAAAGATTTATAAAACTATGAGTT
The DNA here is from genome assembly GCA_004027295.1 of Dolichotis patagonum. NCBI lineage: Eukaryota > Metazoa > Chordata > Mammalia > Rodentia > Caviidae > Dolichotis > Dolichotis patagonum. The sequence goes on from PVJX010002907.1 coordinate 53,596, forward strand.
ACTACTGAAAATTTTTTGGCAGGAAATAGAACAATCTCTATAGAAGACTATTATGGTTTTTCCTGCAGTGTCTACCTAACACCCTATACTTAGCCATGTTATTGAATCTATCACATTCTTAACAGTAATTTGTTTTAATTGCTCATTTCATATCTGTCTATAGGTTTCTTGGGATGAGAAGACATTAATATGGCAAACATTGTGTTTTTACTTGTTGGTCCCTGAACATTAATTTCTATGCTTAATATCCTTTAAACATTTGTTGTAAGAAATAATTAACTACCTTCTTTTCTATTTTGTACTGCATCACAAAAACAAGCACATGACCTTATGTATAGTCAGAATAGTGATGACAAAATTTCAGCCTGTAGGTCATATGTGCCTTGCCCCATCTATTTTTGTAAGTAAAACTTTATAAGAACACCACCATATTCATTTGTTTATATACTATCTAGGGTTGTTTTCACCCTTCAATGGCAAAAATGATTACCTGTGAGAAATCCAGGTTAACCTGCAAAGCCAAGATACTCTCTAGCCTTGTATAAAAAGTCATTGATTCCTAGTCCAGAGTTATAAGACTATCATGACTAACTAAAATAAGATATCTTAAGAGGAAAAGTCTATTATTCTGCAAACTTTTATAAAGACCAAAAGTGTCCATATTCAACAAACAAGTTTTTTTTTATTATTTACTTTAAGCCTTCTTTGTCTCTAAAACTTGAAGCCTTCTTCTTATCTTTCTATATAACCATGGAAATTTTATATGAAAAAGTACATTGCAATAGTCTATCCTCTGAAGATCCAAATCTCCCACATAACTGATGCTTTTCATGCATCATATACACAGAGTTATTCCCTCTGATTCCAGTTACTAGCTGTTTAAAATCTGGCCTGCATACCGGGAGAGCCAGCAAGCTAGCCATGGTCAGCAGGGTCATACTCAGTTTCTTTTTACTTCTTTCTCGAGTGTGCTGTATATCATGACTAAAGGAAGCCAAACAAGAATAACAGAGACAAGTGGCATGGAAAATGGAATAAAATACATAGACTAAATGATTTGCTGTTTTCTTGCTTAGAAATTGCTAAACAAGTGACAGGAACAACACATAACAATGGACTTAGAATAGCTTTCTTTTTTTTTTTTACCTCGGGGAACATCGTAAAGTTAAGCCAATTTTTTTTTACCACAATTTTCTTTCTTAATTAAATGACTTGAATAGCAGCACCTAGAAAATTCAGTAAAATAATGTTTTAAGTAAAAATAAAATATGAGGATGTGACATTGAGAGTTCTTGGAACCCAGCCTGTGTAACTGGTCAAACCAACATGCCTGGGTTGGCTATCTTGCTCTGTGCTCCTTACATAAAGTTACATTTTATGTGTAACTTCTACACAGCAGGTGTCACATGTTACTAGGGAAGCAGGGGTAAACCTTTGGGATTAACAGTTTACAAAATGTCTCAGTTATTTTTATTATACTGGGGCAAAATACCCGATGCCCAAATTTAAAGGAGGAAAGTTTCCTTTGATTCACAGTTTGTAGATGTTTCAGTCCATAATCAGCTAGCTATAAGGCAGAAGAGCATGGCAGATGGGCATTGCAGAGGAAAAAGAGTGCATGGTGGGCAGAATGTAGCAAAGCAACAAAAGATGACCACTTTCTATCCCTTATATCTTATCCAGTGTACTCATGCAAGTAGCACTCACACCTTTAATTTTAGTGCCCTTGAATCTAGAATTGTACCATGACTCAACCTTAGCCTTTCACAGTCTAGATTCAGCCACGTCTGAAAAAACCCCTACGACTGCATGAGGTTTTGGGGGAACATATCGACACAAGCCATAATAGATATCAAAAAAGCGTAGTCTTCTGCTTAAGTTTCAGAGAAAAGTAAATGTATATAATAATTTTGATTTGAAACTTTCCATAGCAGAAATAAAATCATGAATTTGTTCTCTGAATAAATAAATGCACTTATAAATATTGTAATAAGCTTACTGCCAACTCACTCTATGGGTGCCATTTGAATCTATCACTTATTACTTCTTCATCCTAAATTATTATGAAAGAAAAAGGGAGAGGAAAAGCCTTTATGGTCCATCAAACAAGTAACACTATCAGATTTATTCTTACCAAGAAATCTCTTTGCTTTATGTAGGTGATAAAAGGATAATGTAGGGCCTTTGAGAAGAATTTGGGAGAGAATTTGGGAGAGAATTCTAGCTTCAAAGAACTTCACTCACTGAAGTAGTTATTCTTAAATGCCTTCATATTCCTTATTTTCTTCCTAATGAGGGATTTATGTACTTTTCTTCTGCAGAGTCAATGAATTTTCTTTGTAGATAAAAATTTACGTAAGCTATATAAAAATTCAGGAAATATTTATACACATTCACTTACATTAGCCATAAAATGTTGATGAGAACATTGTCCATTATATCTCCCAGATCTCTATATAATTCCCCATGAGATAAATACTTTCAGTTTGAGATAAAGATAAATTGTCTTCACTGAGAAGTATAATTTGCATCCTGTTATTCTATAAGGGTTGAGTAATGTTTTTATGTTTTTCTCTTCCTAGTGTCTCCTGGGAACTCAATGCTAAATATTATCACCAAAGTAATAGCTACATTTTCTTCATCTGTCATGTTGGTTTTTATCTATTTTCCTTACTTGATTTCTTCTTTGACCTCTTTCTCTTCATTTTTTAAAAACATCATTTTGTTTCCATGTTTTTATCAGTGCTTTAAATCCCCTTTGCATATTAAGGAGGTCAAAGAGTCCTTCACCTAAACCTTTGCTGAGACATAGTGTTTTCCACTCTGTGACTCCCTTCTTGGATGCTGAACTCAGTAGCCTCTTCTGTGTTTCTTTCTCTGATCAAGAAAGAAAAATCAGCAATTTGAAAGCAACCTCACATCTGCCTCTGTGGATTTGCTCATCAGACAGCATCCTTTCATTCGCATCTTTCTCTACTTACAGATTATCAGTCTCTTTTGAGCAATGACTGCATTTCTTTCATGTTTTTAGGACTAATACTCAGTTTCCATGCCCAGTCTGTAGACCAAAATCAGGAGAATGATATATAAAATCAATGTGTATAGATGACACAATTATATTAATGATCTAAAAAAATTACAAAAAATGCAATCTTTTAGGAGTTTTTGTGAGTAGTGACATGGATTGGCAAGCTTCAATTGTGTCCATTTAGAAAACCAAAGCTATACTATTGGGAAATTGGAGGAGGACATAATAGTGCCAGCTTAGCTAGGGACATAGAAATCTGATTTGTGATATATTCAAGGCAGTAACTATTCTCAGGATAAAAATATGGGGCTACATATTAGATAATTTTTAAGGCTTGGAATGGTCTTAAATATCTATTTTCAGGATAGGGTATAGGAAAGTTTAAGCAATGATATGAAGCCAAAACAATAAAATGGCTTCAGAACGTGGCTAGTACCTGTTTAAGATTAATAGACAATATGTAGGTTGATAGAAAGGATGGGTAAGATTATGAGAGAGTCTTCAGATTCAGATAGTACATTATATTTGATACAGAAAAGTAATTATTCACTTTTGGAATAAGAGGGAGGTTGTTTAAAATTACATTGCTTGAAAATGGTAGAAAATTAAAGTAGTATATACTAGAGAAAGAGAAGTTATATAGAATATATTAGAAATTCAGGTATGAGAATGAGATGAGAACCTAGATTATAATGTTTATAACCTAAACAGAAGAAGAAATCCTACTTGGCAAAGGAAAGAATCATGAGTCTTATTAGATGATATGGTATATGTGAGTAATGAACCACAGTCCTACTTACAAGACAAACTATCACCATGTAACTATTGAAAATTAATAAACATAATGTATGCTATACTAGCTTTCATCTTAAAAATCATAAATAAGTATAAAGAATGAAATTCCTAGACATATAATATGCTAGACATTGATTTTCTCCTGGAAGAGAATAATTTACTTACGTCATTATTTTAATGGTGATTATTTGTAAAGCTGTGGTTTATAGACTCTGCACATGGTTGTAACAGAATTGTTCATCTCTGAAAAATATAGACACATGAGAAAGAGTTCATACTGGCTTACTAGACCTGCCATAATGAAAAATTACAGGCTTGGAGTTTTAAACAATGGAAGTTTACTTCTCATGCTTGTAGAAATTTAAAGTCTGAGATAAAGATGTTGGAAGATTGGGTTTCTCCTGAGGCTGAGGTTTGTTGATGCCTGTATTCTTGTCATGTCCTCCCTGGACTGTCCTAATGTGCATGTGTACCCTGGTGCTTTTTCATTTTTTTACAAGAACAAGTTCTTATTGTATTAGGCCCAGGTCTAACATCCTCACTTTAACTTAATTACTCCTTTGTGGGCTGTATCTCCATATGGATTTATAATAGGAGGTACAGGAATTAGGCTGTCAACATCAGTTTTGGTAGGATACAACTTAGTTGATAACAGAGTTTATGGTAGATATTTTTAACATAGAAGTTTATGTTTCACTTTTTTAATGATCTCAATACCTCTAAACTGATGCATATTTTTTTCATTCCTTTCCATAACAAATAGGAAAATGAGCTGTTCTATATTTTAAGTTTTAATCATACTCCTTCAAATGTTTTAACTTTATAAAACCACATATGTTAAAAAAATTTACAAAAGTTTGATATCCTTTTAGATGGGTGAAACTGTTGGTAATGTATTTCAGTTATCTACTCTATGAGATGGAATAAAAAATATACACATTGCAAAATTGCTGTGAAGATCTTCTAAGATACTTTGTGTGTATCTATGCACAAAGGGGTCAAACCCTTTCTTACTTGATGCCTCAAATCATTTTTTTAAGAACTTAGGACAGGACTTATTTTCAGTAGCTCAAAATTCAGTGCCTCAATATTTCTGTTATATTATTTATCGTACTGAGTTATAGTAGTGATTTCTTATCTTTTTAAAGTTTGTAGAGTTGTTTGCTGCTGAATTAAATGCCACAGATTTTTTTGTATCTTATGTTTGTCGTTTAGTTTTTCCTCTATTGCTTCTTCCATATCAGTTTACTGGCTGTCACTTTTTATTAAAATCAGTGAAACTTCTTCTATCAGCCTTCCATCCTTTAATTTGCTGTTTCAAATAACCAGTGAGCTGGAAAACCAGATTCTAAAGGCTGTCAAAATTTGAAGAGGTATGGGGAGTAGTAGTTACCAAGTCCCAAATTTGGATTTAGTTCTGATCCAGATAATTTCTATGTCATTTAATTTTCTTAACAGTCCAATAGGTAGGTATTGATATTATTACTATGATTTTGTAAGTAGGGAAACTGAAACTTCAGAAAGTAATTTGCTCAAGGACCTGAGAGAGTTAGAACCTTCAATCAGATATTTGAACTCCAGATTCAATAACTCTACACCATGTGCCCCACAGTGAAACATTCTTTTAATGGATTCTTAAGAGTTCTGAGCTGTATTAATTTATTTATGATTCTTCTTATAGCATTTTCTCAAGTATCATAAGAATATATATGCCATTTAACTAAACACAATGCTAGTTCTCTAACAATTAATTTAAGCAAAATCTAATCCAGGGCTAAAACAATTATAAAAATCCCCACTTATGACTGCGTGAGGCTGTGAGGGGACATGTAAACACAAGCCATAACAGGATCTGTTTAATTTCTGCTGAAGATCTACAACACCTTTCTTATAGACAATCTAACTCTGTCCTCAGAATTTACCTGGGACTGGGCTTCTTTGGTGAGAAGCATAACTGACTGACACTGAGCTTTTCTGACCTTCTCATTGTTGACATGAAGATGAATCATTTAGTTAAATTCATACAACCTGCTCTGAAGAACAATACTCTGTTCCATTCCTCAAAATTCTATCTTAAACCATGACTTTTAAGCATCTTTTTATCTCTGTTTGACCTTTACTGTATTTAGCATTCTACATAGAACGTACTTCTGTTTATCAATGCCTTCAATTTTATTGGAATGTTTCCTTTTCTTATTCTTTCTGAGAGAAGAAATGGATAGGGATGTGCAACTACTATTTTGAAAAAGAAAATTTCTGGTTTTTAAAACAATATGACTCATCCTGATCTACGAAAAATTGCTATATAGCTAAAATTAAGTAAATAAATATTACTCCATCAAACAAAAGTTGCTTTTAGTACTGTAAAGAGACGATGTAAGTAGCAAACTCTTAGAGGTGGGAGGGAGAGAGAGGGAGAGAGAGAAAGACAGACAGAGAGAGACAGAGAGACAGAGAGAGATCATGGCTGCATCTTAAAATTTCCAACTTGGACCTTGAAAATGGGATGGCTATTTGCTGGCAATTCCCTGGATAACTCATAGTATCATGGAATATTCTGATTATCTGAGAGGCTGCCCCGGTTCATAACCTGAATCCCTCTACCTTGACGGGGTGCATTGAGGACATACATGCCATTGCCCTTCCCCCAGCAGCAGGGCTGCATCTTTGTGGTTCCCTACATGTACTTTTTGCCCCCAAAGATGTGTTGTTGATGCCCTTTTTTCTTTTTATTGTAATGTGATGAAAATTAATTCATAACAAAGACTGCCACACCTTTAAGGTCAAATGTAAGAAAGTTTTCACCAAAAGCTAGTGAGCTGATCTTTCCAGCTTTGTTTTTGTATTAATTTATTTTTTCTTTGTTTTGAACATTACAGAAATTGAGCAGTCAGAAAGTGAGTTTTTCAGTACAGACCATAGATTTCCATGGATAAATGTAACCCACTTTTTAAAAAAAATGTAGAATAGTTTCAATTCTAGTCTCCATTTTCTAGTTTTTGCAACATCCTAAACCTTGGGAAGGAGAGGCTAGAGGTAGCTGAGAGATAACTGAAGTTATTTTTCTCATTTTTATGCTTCTTCAGAGGAAAATGGCTCATAGAAGCTGCTACACTTATTTCTAGCTGTGACAGGAAAAGAAACATCAGCATAGCATAGTACCAGGGATTATGTATTTTTATTTTTAAATCTCATACAAAGGATGTAATTAAAAAGAGAACCTCAGTCAATAGTTTTTTTTAATGGTCTTACCAACTACTAAATTAAGACAGCACCAGAGATGAGAAAGCACAATTGAAAGCAGGATACTCTATGCCTGTTGCCCCACAGGAATCCAGCCATGAGGAAAAGGTCAGGATGTTTTCAACAAAGGTGTCTCCATACCTTCCCACCATGGGTCTCAGCCTTTGCTAATAGGAGCAAGCCTAATTTTAGCCACCAGAATGTTTCTTCTATGTTTTAACCTTTTCAGGAAATATTTATCTTTACATTTAGCAAAAAGTTTTAAAATTAAATCTTATTTTAGCCAAGAGTCTCACAGATGGTCTGTGACCCGATCCTTTCATGAGTGGACAGCAGATGCCATCATCTTCAAAGTTCATTTCTATATCAGGAAAATGAATAGAGCATAGAGGAAAATGGAAATATTTTCCACAGTCTGCTCAGTGGGCAGTCTGAAGTATTAATGATGCTTTTCGTAACCACCTTTCACTGCTTCCCCCAGAAAAAATGTCTGATTTAATAAGAAATTTGGACAACCAGAATCATAATAAATTTTATTTATACAGAAACTTTCTTAGAAGTGAATTTAAAGCATGAAAAGCACAGTTTCAATCATTCTTCCAATTTCATATGCTGGCAAGGTGGTATAGTGTTTCTTTATTTCAGGGATGCAAGAGAGGGGAAGTTGCACCATTTGACAATGTCATTTGATGAAAGGGCCATGGGAGTATTTTGCCACATTGACAAGTTGTTCCTGTGCCCATCTACTTCTTGCTGTGGTCTATTACCTTCTCTCTGATACTACGGTTGGGTAAGAAAAGGTCCTAGTGGACTTGGATTTCTGGAGGACTTCCCCTGGTCCCATAAGCAGTTCGGCTTGTCCATGATTTACACACTTTCCAAGCCTTATAACTAGTACTTCAGTAGGAGTGATTTTCAGATTTCCTAGTACAGTGGAAACCACAAGTGGGATTGGGGATGGAAATGAGTGAGGTGGAAGGTAATGTTAGCATGTGGAAGATGGGTGTAACTCAATTTACTCATGGGCTAAGTCATGTTGGTTTCATAAATATAAGCATATTTTTTGTTTGTTATTTGGACCTCAAGAGTGGAAGGCTGCCCAACCATCATGATTCTACCAGAACCTTCCTCACTGGTGCAGCCCTTCACACTCCACATATTTATCAACAAACTTTTATTTTGTCACTCCAAAATCCTTTGCTTTATTGTGTAGAAGTCATAATCTTTTCATCATTCATCATAATGTTCTTCTGCTCTTTGCTGATACCCATAGCCATATATTTCATGTTTACTTTCACATAAAGGAGGTCAAACAAAAATTCCCTTCTGGCTTTGTTGCATTATTAATCCAATATATAGCTAGATACAGATCTGGTAGGGCATGGGGTTCTATATTTCCTGAATCTCCTGATCCCATTCTGAAAGGCTGTGACAGTGCATGACAGGCAAGACTGTCTCTGTTTAAAATGAGGTAAAAAGTTTTTAGTTTATGGAGGGAGAAGACAAACATTTATTTAGCTATTTTTCTCACAAGCATTCTATTTTAAGGAGTGCTTTGCATGGCTTTACTAGTGATTAATTCCTTGAGGCTCTCCATTATGGAATTTCTGCTGAGAATGGTTATTTTCAAACTTGTGGGGAAAAAAATGCTAATTTCAATTTCTGGTTGAGAGGTTAGTATACCAATTTCTAAACTTTTAAATAGTTACAGATAATTTCTTGTCATACACTTATATTCCCTATTGCTACTTAGCATATTTATTTTAGTAAAAAGTAATGTGCTTATGGGTAGGTTTTTTAAAATAAATTTTAAAATAAATTTTAAAAATTTATTTAGCAGAATTTTATATATCTACTTTATAAATGGACTTTATGATAAAAAACAAAACATAAAAAGATATTTGGGGACTTTTAACTTTAATTTGGAAAATGATATGCTTTGTGTCTAGATGTCCCCTCAAAGCCTCATGTGGTGACAGGGTTGTTTCTTTGGAGGCAGCTGAAGTTAGAGTATGTAATTGATAAATAGTGCAATGCTGGGACTAAGGGTGGGAGATTGGTAGATTGCTGGCACTGCCCCAATTCCAACAGTCTGGATAAGTTAACAGGGCCAGAGAGAGGCTTTTTTCTACTTTTCTTCTTGTTGTTTTTGTTGTCTTCTGCTGCTATGAACTGTTGACCCTCTGGAAGGCCCCTCTGCCATGCCTCCTTGTCTTGGAGCCAGCTGATTATGGACTGAAACTTCTACAAACTGTGAACTAAATAAGCCTTTGCTTCTTTAACTTTGTGTGTTATTTAGTCTCAGCAATGACAAAAGTAAATAAGACAGATCCCCATCCAAAATTTATTTGAATGTTGACAGTAGGGTGCCATAAACCTTCACTAAAAAGGATATCAAACAGTTAATTAATTAACATGATGACATCCTCTGAGTAAAACAGAGATGCTCCCAAGAATATCTAAAACTAGCTTGACAGAGAAAGATAAGAGATAAGTTGGTCTTTTTACTATGGTTAGGAGGTGGGTCCAGGCTGAAGGTTCCTGCACACACAGAATCTTTCAATGTTTGAACCTCTAAATGTGCCACCAAAGAATACCTGGACTTTCTTGCCTAGATGTAAAGTAGAATGAAAAGAAGAAAAGTCTGAAAGATTGTCAGCAGTTGCTACAGTTTGGATGTGGAATATCCCCCAAAGTCACATAGGTTAAAGAGTTGGTCCTGAGCTTGGTGGTATTGGAAGTTAGTGAAATCTTAGAGACAGGGCTTAGTGGGAGGTCCTTATGTCAACAGGATATGCTTTCAAAATAATGGACCTGAACTCTTTGATTAATATCAGCTCTCCAAGATGCTGGTCTGCTGATCAAAGAGAATCCCTGTTGCAAGGTGATATTAAATTTACTATGGAAACAGTGTTAGAAACGGAGCCATAGCCAGATCTGAAGTTGGGTAGACCCCCCAGAGCTACGTGTATGGGTGGGTGAACCAGTCTCATGCCATGAAAGATATCTATTGCCACTCAACATCAGTCAAGAAAGAATCAGAACAAAAAAGGATTCTGTCAGTGACCCAATAAATAAAGGCTATGTATCTTTTGCCTGTTTCTGTCTGTCCCCAGTGCTAGAGTAATTGGGTCCAGAGGAGAGGAAAATAAGGAAGTGTGGAAGACTATCCTTGAACTTACCTTCTCATTTCAACTTTAGTCTATATCAATTGGGAGGTGGGGAGAGGGTTAAAGGGTGTTTGATTGAAAAATTAATGTTGGACTATAGTGTTAGTAGCTAAAAATGACTAGAAATTAATAGAATCTCTCCAAGGTGTCATTAAGGAATGGGAACAGGAATTTGACTTAGTATTCCAGAAAGTATCCATTCAAAATAGATGAAATTTCTCAGGTTTACACTTCATAGGCTACTCAAAACCTGGTGGTTTTGCTTTTGAATAATATGCGGATTTCATTTTTTAAAAAATCTTGTGCTGTATTAAGGTTTAATAGACACACAGATATTACATATATTTCAGGTGTGAAGGTTGATGCTCTAATATATGTATTGTTGAGAAAGGATTACCACAATCAATAGTTCTGTATAGTGTTTCACTAATATTTTAGAAAGTTGACAAGTCAATTCTTCTGTACAGTGCACCTTTGTAATTTAAAAATCCAATTCTCTTTTTGATATCTGACTACTATGTTAGTGATCTTTCCATCACTGTAGCAGAATACCTGGGATAAAGAGGAAAGGTTAAGTTTACTCAGAGCTTCAGAAGCTTCAGTTCATAGAGGCTGCATTACTTTTGGGCTTGTAGCAAGCCAGAATATCATGACAAGAGTGAAAGGCCAAGGAAGCCTGTTCACCAAATAGCTGGGAAAAAGAGAAAAAGAGAAAAAGAGAGAGAAACCCGTGTCCCATAAACTGTTTGGACAGAAGGCAAGCAGCAACCTATGGAGCTGTGAGCATGCTGACTACTTGCCTTCTTGCCAAATTAAGGGAAGAAGGGGAAGGACCTTCTTTCACAAGACCATCCTACTTCACTCTCTTTAATCCTCTTATCTCTACTTCAATAGAAAAGGTGAATTGGCACCTAAGCAAATAGTGAACCAGGAACCACTTCTTATCATGTGATTCTTCTTTGTGGCATTTTCCCTACCAGCAATATAAGCTGGACACTGTATAGAGTGAGATTTTTGTTGTTATTGTTGTGAACAATATGTTCACCCCATCCCTCTGGTTACAAAGAGAGAAATGAAAAATTGTGTGTAATTAAAATTGAGAAAGCAAGGGGGAAGGAATGTAGAAGGTACTCTAGTGTTGTGTATCATTCACTGTAAAGAACCATGGGGCAAAATATATAATTTCAAGTTGCTAGCCAACAGAAGAGATCTGATATATATATATATATATATATATATATATATATATATATATATATATATATATATATAAAAATATAACTAAGAAAATGTCAAAAACACAATATAAAATAGCATTAAATGGTGGGACAGAGGGTAGGGGAAAACAGTGACAATGTGTTTATTTTATCAAGATTCATACTGGCTTGCTTGTTGCAGAAAAAGATTGAAAGTATAAAATTATAGATACAAATGTATTATCTAAAGTAAAATTTCAAAATAGCATTCTAAATTATAAACAGAATTATAGCAAGTAAGGAAAACCATGCCATTATATCAACGAACTTAAAAGGTTTAAAATTTATCCTTTTGAATAATAAACAAAAACCAAATATTTTATATTTACAGCAGATCTCTACCAGTGCTCCTGCCGGGACTTCCTGGATAAACCCAAATCAAAACAAACTGAAAAAAGTTAAAAATAAGAATAACCAAAACCCCAAAACCAAGAAACAGGGCTGGGCATTTAGCTCAGTGGCATTAGCAACTGCCTGGCAAGTGCGAGGTCATGAGTTCAATCCCTGGTACAGCAAAAACAACAACAACAACAACAACAACAAAAACAAAGAAACAAAAAACAAGAAACAAACAAAATAGATGATATAAATGCAAAGAAAGCAAAAATTACAACCTTATAAGAAAAAAGTTGACAGTCATATTATAGTGATAAGACATACAATTCATAATGAAATCAAATAGTTATAAAAATTTTTCCTCTAAATAAAATTTGCATAAAATAGTCACCCTCAATTATATGAACACAATGTAAGAAATATTTATGTTAATAAATTTAATTCATCTTTTCAACCCATAAAAGTTGTAATGAATAAATGTAACAGTGAGAAACCTAAATAAAAAAACAGTATATTCTATTAAATAAATCTTTAATTTTGTATTCTAAAAACAGTAAAAAAGTTCTTTTGGATTTGTTAAAAACTGGTTATACATACCCACAAAGCAAATGTTAAATTCCTATACTCTGAGATCACAAAACAAACAAACAAACAACCCTGACAAAACTGAATGTGAAAATAACTGACAAATAACAATAAAATAACAATGAAAATGTTCCATAGCAAAAGATTTGTAATCAATCAAAATAAATATTAAAAGAAAAGCAAAATAATCCTGTTTTAAATATATACTTTAATTCACTAGAAAGAATGAAAATCAATTATTTTTTGAATTTAAAAAGTTAGGAAAGTTAAAGAAAATTATTTTTTAAAAACCTAATTAAAATAGAAAGTTAATAAAGATAATAAGCACAAACATTAGTTACCAGTCATAAAAATTATAGAACTACTAAACAAATTTACAGGAATAGAGAGTAAGACAAAACAGAATGAGATGTACAAAAGACTTACCAAAAATTATAAGGAAAGGTATTGGGGATATACAAAATACATAAGAAATGAGAAAAGGGGAAATTACATATTGATAGAATATTAAGATACTTATGTGAGATGTTTTTGTTCAACTTTTCAAAAATAGACCTGAAAATGTACATGAAATAAATAATTTTCCAGGAAATTATAACCTTCCAGACTGGTCATAGATTCTTTTAAACACTGAAAAGAACAATACTACATGTGATGAACTAGAAAATTGCCAAAGAATAGCCTCAAAATGAAAACAATGGGGATTCAATAATACTATTAAAACTGTTCTGTTTTAATGTAGCAAATAGCAAGTTATTGAAAGAGGTCAGTTATTTGAAGAGCAGTTATATCAATCACCACATGTGGTTTGTGAATTAAATATGACATTATTTCAAAACAGGAAAATGTATTGATATAGTCACTGTGCTACACATTTATATGTTGCTAGATCTTAAAAACAAAGCATCTCAATAACCTAGGACCATCTTGGCACATCCTAAACACATTGTTTATCTTTTCCTATCTTCCTTGGCCTTCCCTTCCTGTATTAGTCACTCTTTTGTCACTATGACAAAATACTTGAGAAAAATAACAGAGAAAAAGTTCATTTGGGTTCATGATTTCAGCAATTCCAGTTCATTACTTTGAGGCTTTGGTGAGGGAGATCATCACTGAAACAGGAGAATTCTGGGGAGCAGATTGCTCTCCTCCTGGTCAGCAGGCAGAAGGATAGTAGAAGACCCTACAGCAAGACATACCCTTTAAGGTCACATACTCAATGACCTATTTCCTCCAATTAGGCCCCACCTCCTAAAGTTTCAACAACACCCATGTAGTGCCATCAATTAGGAATCTATCAACGGATTAGTTCACTGATGAAGTTAGAGCCCTCAGGATCCAATCTCCTTCCCAAATTCCCCACTTTTGACATTGCTACTTTGGAGATAAATCCTTTACCGCATGATATATGTGGAAATTTTTGATCTAAACCATAACACTTTTTCTTCCCCTCTTTCCTCTATCCAGAGACACGACAATTCTGCAGAGGAACTCGGACATGTGGTCTAAGAGGAGAATGTAAGAAATGAATGGTGCAAAGTGAATTATCTGTATAATTTCAACCCAAATAGTACAGTTAAGTTCATTGTGTCCCATCACTAGCTGATTCCATTAGGAATGCAAGTTAAAATATTTCCATATTTTAATGCTAAACTCTTCTGGTTAGCATAAGGCAACATTTAAGTATATGAGAACTCCACTGGGAAAATCCATTTTATTTGGAAGAAAATTCTGAGATAAATATAAAAGGTGGCTAATTCTTGGCAAAGCTCATTCTCTGATCATCTAGATAGGAAGTGATATAGCATGAAATTACATTATACATCTGTCAAAAGCAAACTAAAATGATTGTTTCCTATTTCATGCTGTTTTGAACATTGAGGTTTTTTTTTTATTTTGGAATCATAATCTTATTGTTGTGACAGCAAGAGCCCAAGTACCACTTTAATGTACTGTAAAAAATAAAGAATGATTTAAATGAATTATCACAGTGAAAGTTCCATTCAAGCAATGAAACAAATTGGATAAGAATGAAAAGAAAACAATGCTAAATAATAAAGATATTATGGGTGATGTCTGAGTATGTGTTTTATATATATATATATATATATATATATATATATATATATATATGTATATATATATGTGTGTGTGTGTGTGTGTGTCTGTGTGTGTGTGTGTGAGTTTTTAGCATCATATATTTTATCAGAAAGACATTATCTCTAAGTAATGCATGAAGAATGCTAACATCACAGTCACAACTTAATGTATACATTGTAAAAGTAGTTTATGTAACTATATAGACTGCTAGAAATACATATATATGTATCTGTATATATATATATATATATATATATATATATATATATGTATGTATAACATGCTGCTACTTAAAATTTTTTGAAATACTAATTCTCTTCTAGTGAAAGCTCCAATCTGAATTTATTTTCATCAAGAATTCTTAAATATAAAAGTCTAGGAAATTACTGTGTGTGGAAATAAGCAAGTTGAATAGTTAGAGATGCAGATTTGGGTCCTTATGCAGAGTGCTGAAGTAGGAAAAGACATCTTTACAGAGCATGTAATGATACATCTTTCTCTTCAAACAGGGAGTCAATCCTTTTTCAATAAGAGTCACTCCTGCATCCTTCAGAAAGAAGCAAAAGGGTTTATAGGTAAAATGAGAAGAAGCACAGAACTGTGAAATAGGCTGGCTTGTCAGGGGCACTGCAAGCTGTTTTGTATGAGGAGACTAAAGGATCCAAGAAACGATGCAGGGTAAGGTCAGACTCTGATGTAGACAGGGTTAAAAGATCTTTGGTACCATACCAAGAATTATGAACTTTATTCAGAGTACAATGTGTCATAAATGATTGTTCCAGAAGAGGATGTGATATTAGGGCTTAGAAAGTCAGTTTAGTGATGGTATGGAGGGCAAATATGAAGATGTGAGATGAGAAGAAAATAGCTTGTCAAAAAACCATTCCAAGAAATGATGAATACCTGAACAGAGGCAACTGAAGTCAAAATACAGAGGAAAATTCAGGTATCTGTGATGCAGGCTAAATAGACTTTGTAGAGGTTGGTAGTTGATAAAATATTAGGAGAATATTTGAAGGTATGGGTGAAAATCTAGAGTTCTATCTTGGATGCTGGTCTTTTCATTAACATGAGGAACACAGCGAGAAGCAGGGTAAATTTACTTTAGTCTAGTGATAAGAAAGGTAGGGGGCATCTAGCCAGGGTGACAAGAAGAATACAAGACATACAGATCAGGCTGAAAAGATTTGTGAATTTCAAGACATAGCTGGGAGTTTCACACAGACCTCCTTTATAAATGGACTTACACAGAGAAAAGCAGTATTACTCTGGACATTAGGTGTCAAATTGCTTTCACTTAAACTTTTTTATTAGAGTCACATGGTTGTAGTTTTCTCACTTCTGTGTCTTTGATTTTTTTTCTTCTGACTTTTCTCACTGTCATATTTGCATACTTTCAGCTTCTCAAGCATTTTGGTTACAAAAAATCTATTCATTTCTTTTTCCAAGAGTTCATTCCCATGACCTCAAACAAAAATTCTTAGCATCTTTATCTTTTTTCCATCAACTAGACCAGAAATGCCTTATTTGATATTATAATCTAGCATAAGTTTCTTCTACTCTGTGAGGTCAGTTGCTTTAATTGTTTCCCAAATAAGCTATGTTATTTGTAATCATTTGACTTTCCAAACTTTCTCCCTCCATTTGGACCAAACAGTAAACTGCTTCCAGTAGAAGCCCAAGTCATCACTAGAAAGAATGCTGGGGTTTAAACGAATACTAACAACCTCACTCTCCACTAACTTCTGATCTCCTTGAGACTTCAAGGATCCTGTGCTTGTGATATATGAGCCATAGTTTTAGTGAAGATGTGAAGAGGTTTATATGCGTGTATTTGTATGTCTGTGCATGTGTATATACTTTCTGAAAGGGCTACATGGATCACTGATATACTGATATACTTTGCCCCTCTTTATCCATTTTTTACTTGTTTAGATCCTGTGTTCTTACGTTTGGTATAATAACAAGATTTCCATGTTACGGGTTAACCAATGAGAAGCATTAGCACTTCTAAGAACTCAAAATTACATGAATTAAAGTGGGCTACAAGGAATCTGGGAAGAGACTATATTATTTTTAAGTGATAAAATAAACCATTTACAATTTCAGCTTGGCCACCTCAATAAAATACCACCACTTGCTGCAAATATATTACGTGGTTAGCTTAATCCACACCACCCATGATTTCATTCTCTTTTCTAAACTGAATCATAGATTTTGGAAAGCTTCAAATATTCTCTTGAAGCTTTATGACGTGAAAAAATTTCAGTAGGTGAGATACACACAACAGACACTGGGTAGGGACTTTGAGAAAATTTTTAAGGGGCACACAACTCCAGCATCATATACTGTGACTCTCTTCTTCATCCTTCCTCTTGGATGACAGGCTAAGGTAAAGCCTAGAAGGAAGCAAACACATTGCAACCATGTGGATGAGAATCACCCTCTGAGAGTAGTGAAGCAGAAAGAACAGGGGAGCTTGCTTTGTGAAAGACATCTTTGAACACCTAGGCTGCCACATCTTATTTTGAGAGAATAAAGGCCTTATCTATTTAAACCAGTGGTAGATCCACATTCTGTCAATTGAAGTAAAAACCCTTCCTGCTTGATGTGCTTGCTGATTTTCTTACTTTTAACAAGAACTGTCCATCAAAAGTTAAGCTCTTGGCAGGAAGCCCAAGGATACCGAGATGCCTTCTAGGTGTTTAACCCTTATAGAGCCTGTGGCTAGTTCATTTAGCTGTTCATATCTTATAAGAAGAGTTAACGACCATGGTTGGTTTACTCTGGGGTCATTCATTAAAACAAATTTTTGAAACTAGATTCCTCTGATTCATATAGCAACTTTAACTACAGTTATGACAATTAAAATCATTATCTGTGTTATCTCTGGGAGGCTTTAGTGATAGTCCTTCAAAGAAAATACATCTAGGGACAGGGGATTTAGCTCAGTGGTGTAAGTGTCTGCTTGGCAAGTGTGATGTTGTGAGTTCCATCCATGGTGTAAAAGAAAGAAAGAAAGAAGAAAGAAAGAAAGAAAGAAAGAAAGAAAGAAAGAAAGAAAGGGAGAGAGAGAGAATACATCTCTAAGATTTTGTGCCATTTAGGTAAATGAAGTTTCATACATTAAAAGCCCCCAAAACATTTTCATAAAATGAATTTGCAGATAATCCTTTTACTGTCCCTCTTGTTCCCGCACAATTTGTCAGTAAAGTTAAAGGAGTAGCTCAATAATCTTGGCTATTCTGTATGCCCTAAGGATGAAAAATCTAGATGTTTCTAATTTATTGCCTTTTGCCCAAAGTCATCTGATGTGTGGTTAAAATATTTTCTGAAGGGGCTAGAGGCTTAGCTCAGTGGCATAAGTGCCTGCCTGGCAAGCACAAGGCCATGAGTTCAATCCCCAGCACCCCCCACCCCCCGATTTTTTTTCTGAAGATGTGAGACACATTTTATGTTAATATTTTTTGAAAAATATTAATAAAAGTGATTGAAATATGTTTTAGAGTTGCTTAGTTCCCCAAACTGAGAATTTTATATCATTCTCTCATTTTTACCTTAGAAGTTTATGTTACACTGTTTTCATCATTTTTCACATCTCTAACTCATTTACATTGATTACTTTTTCTTTAAAATTTAATGATATAACAGGACAACCATGTACACAGGATCAATTCTCCTGTTAGCTCTGCAGTGATCACCTTGGCTACGGCATGACTGACCTTCATAGGAGGACTTCAGGAATCGTACTGAGGGAGACAGAGTGTCAACAGTCTGGTTGACAAGGCAGGACTGAAAAAGAATTGGTACCCTATCTTGCGGTATACTTGTGCTAAAGACTGAAGGAAGTGCTGCGCCTGGTGTAGAGTTCGTGCTTAACACAAGCAAAGCAAACCATGGGTTCAATCTCCCACCCATAAAAAGAAAGAAAAAAGAAAAGAAAATGTTAAAGCCCTTCCCATTTCCACTTTACTCATCATTAGTCCTTGGGATCTGTATTTCCTAATCTGTAATAAACAGAGACTGACATAAATATGAGGTTTAAAAATTCTAATTTGAATTCCTAGTTTCATTATATTCTTATCACTTACACACTATGGATTTCAACATCTTCCTCTTGCTGAGCCACAATTAGTTAGATTCTCCTTCCAAATATATCATTTTGCCAAAGCCATACATTTCTCAAAGCTCATTTTATTTCTGATGATTACTCTAGTCCAGTGATGGGGAACATTTTAGAGACCACATGCCCAAACTGCAACACAAAGCACATTTATCTATCGTAAAGCACCAACATTGCAATTAAACCTAAACACAGGTTTTAGTTTAGGAAAACATGACTTGTATATTAACATATTTTGTCTTAAAATAAAAACAAAATAACACAGGTGCCATAGATTTGCCACACTGCTCTAAGCCATTCTATGTATTTTAATTTTTATAATGTTTGATGAATTCCAAAGAAAGTTGCTAATTTCTTATACATGTCTCCAACATTTATAATAGATTACTTGATTTTTAAGAATGAAAACACCGGGATACATGTACGCTGTTAATAAAACAACCACGTAGTCTTTTATGTACTGGGGACTACTTCCAGTTATATATATATATGTTTCTGTTATAAATATTTCTAGTGAGTAGATGGTATAGTTTGAAAGTACCCCTCAAAGGTTCACATATTAAAGACTGAGTCACAAGCCAACCGCGCTATTGAGAGATGCTGTAATTTTTAAGAGGTGGGGGCCTAGTGAAAAGAAATTAGGTCATTTGGGGTGTGCACTTGAAATGAATATTGGGACCCACCCCTTCTGTCTTTTTTTTTTTCATGTCCTTCTGCCATGCAGTGAGCATCATGTTAATGGTAATATATTTCTGCTTTGATGTATTATATTACCACAGGACCAAAAGCAGGAGGCCAACCAACTGAGAACTGAAACCTCTGTATCCCTGCAAGCCTTTGTTATTTTAAATTGATTTACTCAGATATTTGTCACAGTGACGGGAAGCTGACCAGCACAGTAGACACAGTTCCCTTGTCCATAGATGAGAACCCTGAGGCTTAGATGTATACAATGTCTGATTCGTGACCGCATGAGTACTAACCAGAATCATTCTGATTCAAGATCTTGTATCTTTTTCTAAAATATATTTTTAAAACATAATTTTCTGATTCAGCTTAGGTTTTAATGTAGGCTTCAGAGTCTGTCTTTATACATAGGAAGAATGTGGACACAAAGACATATTTAGGGGGAATGCTATGGGAAGATAAAAACCTAGCTCACATTGATGCTTCTAGAGGCCAAAAACACCAGAAGTTCTTAGCAAAGCAAATAAACTAGAAGAGAGACTGGGACGGATTACCACTCACAGCCATCAGAAGCCACAATCCTCGTCAACATCTTGCTCGTGACCTTTTCGATTCTATAACTGTGTGGTAGTAGATTTCCATTGGTCAAGTCATCACTTTGTGGCATTTTTTCATGGCTTTCCTAACAAGCTAATATTGAAATTGTCTCTATAGATGGAATGTGGCACAACTGCCATCCTTGACCAGTTTAATGAAAAGTTCCGGTATATCCTTTTTCATTACTGCTATCATGACTGTTAGTTTTTAATCTAGTGTTTAGGAAATCTAGTAATATGGGCACCAAGGAAGATTTATGAATGGTACTCTGGTTTTGTTTGTTTGTTTGGTTGGATTTTTTTTTCCTAGCTACTGTTGTGAATTTCTGGGTCTCAAAAGGAAAATGGCTGAAAAAAAATGACTTGTTTCCTCATAGTCACTGTTCAAGAGAATTTTAAAGCAATGAAGAGCTCATCAGTCTCACAGTTCTCTGGAAATGGATCAACAAAGGGTAACTCTTGCTCTTGCCAGACTTCAAATCTTGTATTTCTATGGGCATCATTCCAGTTTATTGTTCTTTTAGTTTTTAGTTGTTCCTATGCAATTACTTGACATGATGCTGGAGAGTTTCTAAGAGGTGAAGTGGGAGGTATTACAGGCTAATTGTGTTTGGTACAGAAAGGAAAAGTACTCTTCCTTATATCTTTATGATAGGTAGTAGTTTTACAACTTGGAACAAAGAGCCTGTAAAGCTACACTCCTACCTTTCTGGGGAAACAGAGATGGGGGTGCTGTCTTCATTAGTGATCATAGCACAGTGGGATGACTCCCAAGTCCTCTAAGACAGTTTAGAGTTGTGAAAGAGGCAAGGAACTTTTTAAAAAGACCTGCTTCTTAAAGAAGCAAAGGAAAAAATAGAATTAGAAGTTTCCTAATAGGAATGCTTTAAAGGAAGGAAGGCCAAGGGTCCTTGAAGCAAAAAGAAACTCCTCTTAATTTGATTACAGTTCCTCTTGGTCATATCATTTACCTTTGGGTAGATAGTTTGCAGTACACGCTTACAATGAGAAAACTGACAATGCTAGGAGACATTGGAGACCACATATGTGCTTCATACCATGTTCTTGAAATCAAGTCCAAATGTGCTTTATTTAAAATGTTTCTTTATCTCTCTGGGACTCAGAACTATAATGTAGAAAACACTGAAACTATGTTTCTGTATAACCTGGAAATTCTAACTTCACCTCTCATCAGTGCAGTCATTTCTTTAGATCTAAATTGAAAGGGTGCTCATATGATAAAATTCCAGGCATTTTGGCCTTTTCTATAATGCATTTGGTAACAATTTGCCATGGTACAATTAACCTAGTAACTGATAAATCTCCTGTGTGGATTGATGATTTCAAAATGGGATGATCTTCAAAAATTTTTAAAAGTACAAACTCCCAGATCCTATCATAGGATATTTTGATATTTTTATTTCAAAACTTTGTGACAATTCCATCCCAACTTACAAATACCCAGACAGATTTGGGAACCAGTTAACATTGTGATGACAGTGTATCAAATAAGATACCTGCAGGTTTTGGTTACTTTTTTCTCTTATTACTGAGACAAAATAACTGATGCACAAAATTAAGGAAGAAAAGTTTATATAGCACACAGTTTATGGACGTTTCAATCTATAATCTGCTGGGTCAAAGGCAGAGTCCCTCATGGCAGAGGGCAATAGTTCAAGGTGGTGGAAAATAGCAAAATCAACAAGAGCAAAAGGGGAGGAGAGTGAGAGAAGATTCTTTCTGTCTGTCTTGTGTGTAAACTGCCCATCCAAGAATGAGTTAGCATAATCCCGGGACTGGACCATAAATCAATCACAAATTGTAGACGCCCTCCTGCATGACTGCATGAGGCTTTTGGGGGAACACTCCGACAGAAACCATAGTATTCCAACCCTGAGCACACAAAGAGTCATGCACATCCTTTATGCCAAAGGCATTTAGTCCATCTCTAAGAGTTGCCAAAGTCCTAACAATTTCAGCATTGCTGAAAAATTCAAGCTCCAAGCCTCCTCCAGGATATAAGGCAAACTCTCGGCTCTGACTCCCTGTATAAATGAAAAGAAAGTTAAACAATTCCAACATTTGATAGAACAAGATAAACATTTCCATTCCAAAAGTTACAAAAGATTAGGAAGAAAGCAAGTCCAAATTCCAGAAGAGCAAATAATAAGCCCTATAGTTTTGGTTGCAGCATCTAACACAACCTGTGGCAAATTGTGAGCTCCAAAAAGCTTTGATGGCTCCACTTCTATGGCAATTTCAGTAGTTGTAGCCCCCATGGCTTCTCTCTTGGGCTGACTTTGCTCCTTCTTTGCAGATTTCTTCAGTTGATACTTTTTTCTGGCTTTTCTAAACTTCTGGGGTCTCTACTTCACCTTTGGCATCTTCTTCACAGCTTCATACACATTACCCTCTCGGGAACACTGTCTGATTTCCTAGTCCTTCTTTTGAAACTGGAATGGAAACCTTTTGAACCTCAGCACTCTTGCATTATACATGCACCCCAAACCAGCAGCATATGGGTGATACCAAGGTTCACTGCCAGCAGGAGCAGCAGCCAGGCTTTGCTCTCTCTTGGCTGTAGGGGTCAAGTACATAGATTACTGAGCACTCTCAGTCCACTTCTGAGGGACAAACTCTCTCTGTTGCAACCATTTTGGAACCTAGTGTGGCCATTGCCATTCTGAAGCATGGTGTTCTGTGTTTCTTTTCAAAGCAAAGTCTTTCAGTTTTCTAGTTTTGAAGCTGCAAAGAGTGGAGACTTTCTGCTTTTTATGATGTCCTAAGGGAATATGTTATATTCTCCTGTTCCTTCCCAGCAATCATGATCTCCTGAGTTCTATCTTTGCAGTCCACAGCCTTACTAGAGCTTCCATTGTGGCCAAACTCACAACATTTTAAATTATCTTGCTAAGTTTTTGCTGTTGATTTTCAACATAAACCTGGTTAAAAGACCAACAATAGCCATGCCACTGCCTCAACATTTGACTGCCTTAAATTTTCTTCTGTCAGTTTAGTTAGTCCACCACCCTTAACCTCAGTCTCAGGCAAAGTCTCTTGATGTGAGAAAAATGCAGATAAACTTTTTGTCAAGCCATAACACATTATCTGGGGATTAGCAGCCAATGCAGTCCTTCTTCCCAGCAGAAAACTCCCAAGCCCAGTCTTTGCCATCAGGATTTCTAGCAGACTTTTGGTCTTCTGGGCTCTGAGGCATTCCAGCTGTGCTGCTGTGGCAACATCTCCAAATATTTCCAAACTCTCCCCACAAACCATTCCCACAGGCTGTTAAACCACATGGCCAGGTATAGCAGCTACCCTATTGGCACCAAAGTCTATCTTCGTTACTTTTTCTCTTGTTGAACCAAAATACCTGATGGCCAAATCTAAGGAAAGAAAGGTTTATTTAGCAAATATTTTGTGGAGATTTCAGTCCATAATCTGCTGGGTCCAAGGCAGGGTGGTTCATGGTGGTGGAAAACAGCAAAAGTAACAAGAGCAAAATAGAGAGAAGAGTCAAAGACTCTTTCAGTCCCTCATATTATATTTAGGCTACCCATCCTAGGGTGGGTGTAACACTCACACTTATAATGTTAGCATTGGATCATGAATCAATCACAAACTCTAGAAGCCCACCCCCATGATTGCTGAAGCTTTTGGGGGACATCCAGACAAAAGCTCTAACACTGTGCTATGACATATTATGTAGAATTTGCTCCCATTCATTTCATCTTCTGCAGTGATACTTTTATTCTCAGTTTTTATTTAATAAATTGATTTAACTTGTTGGTACACTGAACAAAAGCAAAGACACTTCATGAAATATTTCATTATTTATAATTATTCCTACAGTCTTTCAGTTTTCCAATGTATTATTTCCCAAATAGAATTTATTAAATAAACAAGAAAAATGACCAATTGATTATTTTTTAAAATCACTATTATCTTTTTAAAAGAAAGAAAAAGTGACTGGTTTTGACCCACCTCTCCAATCCACCCAGTTTAAATTCTTTGGTTAAACCAAACAGAGAAAACCAACATTTTTATTTCACCAGAGAGTAAACCAATGGTTTTAGCTCCTTTGTACAGCCTAAATTCCATTAATGTGAAATTTTGAAATGATATCTGTTTTTCCTTATGAAATTGAAACAATTGCCTAACCTCTTGGCTCTTAGAAAATTCAAGGACTCACGTGAGAATTTCCTTGTATATAATGAATTTGTTAGATTTAAACTCTTTTGCAAAAAGAGGACAGGGAAAATACATAAATGACTATAATACATCTGGTTAATATATGCAGAAAGTTCTATGTTTTCCATGTTTCTGAAAGATTTTTTTCATCCTGTCACCCTTCACTTCACTTGAGTTCCTGCAGACAGAAAAATTATGGAGAAGTCTTGTGGCTAGAAATGCAGTGTCTGGAGCCTAGTGTGATTTCCTGCTTGGAAGACACTGAGCTAGTGCATGGATAGGTGAAACTGGCTGTAAAAAAAAAAAAACTATGCTTGGGAACAGGACTGCTTCATTAGACACACATACAAGGGACCTGTAACATGTCTATATTGAAATATTGCATGATGTGCAGATTTACCCAAGAGTCAATTCTAGATGTTTAGTCATGTTGCATAAACAACAGAGAAATGGGAGAGATAAAGTGAAAAGATTCAGAGAAAAAAAAACAATGCCTTATAGTTTTGATCAGATATAATAAATTATGTGCCAGAATGATTGAATTTATCTTGCTTTAATTTGGGACGTGTGTGTGTGTGTGTGTGTGTCTGTATGTCTGTGTGTCTGTGTAAACATAGCAAATGTCTATAGAACTAAGGTGAAAGGGAGAACTTAACAATTAAAAAGAGAAACCTTCAACAATTTAAAAGAGAGAATCCTAGATATTTTAATTGTATTTTTAAAATAGCTACATGAAAATAAATATTAATTTTTTTGTAATTTCTTTACATTTGTCAGGATATAAAATTTAATGTTAACAAAAAGGAAAATATATAGTCAGGATAATTAAAAGTAGTACATAGGTATTATGCAAAGCCTAAAAGAATATATTTGGACTGTAAAGGACTTCATGTCAAAGGTTATAGAATTTTAGAAACTTAAGTTTTATAAGCTTGTCTCACCTTAGTTAATCTTTCTTGAATGTTTATTAAATGTCAGGAAATATTCTGAATTCTTCTGGGAATTAACAAACTTTCTTTGCACTAACTTGTACTAGGATTGTATCACTCATTTTATGGATAAGAAAATCAAATATCTTGAACAAATGCAAAAGCTTGTAACAGAGCTGAGATTTACTTAACTCTTAAGCTGTTTCTGTCCTCAACCTCAATGTAGGGTCTGAATTATGTATGTATAAATTGTATGCATCCAAAAATGCATTTTAATAATTTAAACTCAGCTAGGCCACTCACAAAACAAAAAATGTACTTGTTTTCACTTCTGGGCCTTAGTAAACCAACAATGCTTTCACCTATGTAGTGTTTACTCTGTATCCATTAATACACATGGCAAGTAGTTGGTGATGAACATATCTGTATGCATGACAAAAGTTTTCTTTAAAAATTATCAGAGTCATACAGACTAGGGCTATCAAAATCATTGCACATATGTTTTAATGAAAAGTAACTAACATTAGCCTTCATTTGCTTCAAAACACAAAAAATGTGAAAGCAAACTTTTTATTAGATAAATGTTTCTTTCAGTTCACTGAATTGACTGGCTTTTCTCACAGAACTACCTTGCAGAATTTATCTTTGTGTAGGTATGACACAAGTATAGGTTTGGTTTTAAAGTACAATAATCCCTAAAATTTTGCTTTGCTCTAAATATGTTGAACAATAACAAACTAAAGATACAAGGGTCCTTATCAGTCACTAATCCCACATAGTATCGGATTCCCTTCCATAATCATGAATTGTCTGCTCTCAGTAAACTCAGGTAAATTTAGGTTGAGCTCACTTAAATGAGCTAGGGTGAGAAAGGGATTAGACCTCAGGCTTCGCATTTTTCAGTCCAGTTACATTTTTTATTTAAAAATGAAAGAAGAACAAAACCATGATTCAACGAAACAACATAAAAACAGATTAAGAATGGTTAATGTATTACATATTGTTATCTCAAATGTAGTTTCTCAGATTACAAAATATACCTGCGAAAAATTATCAATGAAAGCACAAACTGTTCCTTTTGATGAACTAACAGAGATTAGCAATGTAAGAATATTATGTGTGTGTGTTTGTAGATAAAACTATTCCCTTCTTTCTCCTCTCCTCCACCCCAGTTCTTTCCTTTTGAGCAGTATCTTCCATGTTCACTTTCACAATTTCTATTGTACCTTTTGGATTATATTTATGCTTTCAATTTTTACACTAGGGAGACAACATGATCTTTACACATGACAAGTATGATTTATTTCACTGAAGAGTATGGTCTCAAGTTGCATTCATTTACCTATAAAAACCTCAAGTTTATACTTCTTCATAGCTGAATAGTAGCCCATTGTATAAAAACACAATTGGTGGGTATTTAGGTTGTTTCCAAGATATTACTAATTGTGCTGCTATTAACATGGGTGCACATATTTTGCTGTGGTATGATGTTTTCAATTTTTCTGTGAAAATACCCAGAAGAAGAATAGCTGGAATGAATGGGATTTTCAAACCTAGTTTTTAAAGGAATATCCACACTGATTTCCACAGTGGTTGCACCAGTCTACACTCCCACCAGTAGTGGAAAAAGGTTCTTTTTACACATAGCCCCTCCATCATTTGTTACTGGTTGATTTCTTGATGATAGTTATTCTTTTTGGACTGAGATGGAATCTTAGTGTTATTTTAATTTTCATTTATTAAATGACCAGTGATTTTGAGCATTTTTTCCACATGTGTATTTGTTATTTGTATTTCTTCATCTAAGAAGTATGTATTCATCTCAGAAGCCCATTTTTTGGTTGCATCTTTGAATTTGGGGGGCCTGATTTTTTTCAATTCTTTGTATGCTCTAGGTGTAAGTCATTTGTCTGAGGGATAGTTGACTAAAATTTTTTCTCAATTCATGGTTTTTTTGTTCACAGTGTTGGTGATTTCTTTTGATGTGTAAAAACTTTTTAATAGGAGAAGGTCCCAGTTGTTGATTCTTTGCAGTATTTTCCATGCAGTTTGGGTTTTGCTCATGAACCCTCTGCTGACCGCTATGTCTTCTTGATTCAGATTTGGTAGTTCATACATTTCTAGGAGTTTGTCCATTTCTTCTGTTTTCCAGCCTATGGGAGTAAATATTTTTGAGAAGGTATTAATGATCTTCTGAATTTCCACAAGATCTCTAGTGCTTTCACCTTTTTCATTCTTCATTGCATGAATTAACATTTCCCCCCTTTTTTGATAAGGTTGTCTAGAGGCTTATCAATTCTGTTTATTCTTTCAAATACCAGCCTCTCAAATCGTTAACTCTTTGTGTTGTTTTCTTAGTCTCTTAATTTCTACTCTGATCTTTATAATTTCCTCCCTTCGATGAGCTTTGGTCTTGACTTGCGTCTTGGTTACTTTTCTCTCATTGATTAGACAAAATTCTTCATGTCCAAAATGAAGAAAGTAAAGGTTTATTTAGCTTATAGTTTGTGAAGGTTTCTGTCTATACTTAGCTGGCTCCAAGGCAGAGTGGCATGGCTAAGGGACAGACATTCATGGTGGCTACAAGCAACAAGAGCTAAAAGGACAAAAGGGAATAGTGTGCTTTCTTTTCTCCTTTATATGATATGTTGAATACTAGCTCCTGGGCAGGTGCAGTACTCACACTGCCAAGCCCAGCACTAGACAATGAGCCAACCACAAACACTAGACCTAGCCACCTCCATGACTGCATGAGGCTTCGTGGGGACACCCAGACACAAACCATAATATTCTTTCCCTGGCCCCCTGTTATGGTTTATATCAGATGACTCCACCCACCCAAGACTCATGCAGCTGAATCTAGCATTCGTGATTTGTTCATTGTCTAGCACAAGGGTGGAGCCAGCATACAGTATAACTGTGGAAAGAAGGCATGTCTTTCTCTCTTTTGCTATCTTGCTCCAGCTGTTTGCAGCTGCATGAACTCCTATGTCATGCACCCTACCTTGGAGCCCACAGTGTATGTACTGAAACCTCCAAAAATTGTAAGAAATAAACCTTTCTTTCCCTAATTTTGGGCATCAGGTATTTTGTCTCAGCAAGAGAAAAGTAACCAAGACATCCCCTAAAGACTCATGCATATCCTTCATGCAAAAGACTTTTAGTCCCTCTCCAAGAGTTGCCAAAGTCCTAATAGTTTCAGCATTGCTGAAAAGTCCAAGTCCCATGTGTCCTCCAAGATCTAAGGCAAACTCTTAGTTATAACCACCTGTATAAATGAACATAAAGTTAAACACTTCCAATGTTCAATGGCACAAGATAAATATTACCATTCCAAAGGATAAAAACAAGGGGATATGAATAAATGAGTCCAAAGGAAGTCTAAAATCCAGCAGGACAACATTAAGTCCTGAAGTTCCGTGCTCAGCATCTGAAGCAATCTGGCTTTAAGATCCAAAAGGGTTGAGTGATTCCAATCCTATGGCACTTCTAGTGATCATAGCTCCCATAGTATCTCTCTTAGGCCTGCTTTTCTTAATCCTTGCAGTTTTCCTTAGATGATCCACACTCTCGGCTTTTCCAAATTTCTGAGTTCTCCACTGCACCTTTGACTTCACACTCACAGTTTCACATGTTGCCTTCTCGGGGGCAAATGGCTTGGCTCCCAGGCCTTCTCTAATTGGGATGGGAGCCCTTTTTAATCTCAGAACTCTTGCATGCTGTATGTACCTAAAACCAGCACAAGGCCTGCTGCCCATTGGAGCAGTGGCCAGGCTTTCTTCTGTCTTGGCGGTATGGGTCAAGTGCCTAGATCACTGAGAACTCTCAGTCCAATTCTGAGGAGCAAATTCTCTATGTTGCCTCCATTCTGGAACCTTGTGCATCTGCCACCATTTTGGAAGCTCATGTGGCTTCTGCCACCATTCTGGAATATGGCATTCTGAAGTTTTCTCCCCCAAGCAAAGTCTTTCACTTTTTCAGTTTTGAGATTGCAAAGGTTGGAGATCCGCTGTTTCTTGGGATGCCTCCAGACAATCTTTTCTATTCTTCTTTTTCTTCTCAGCAATTGAGAACTTGGCTCTATCTTTACTGTCCACAATTTATTGGAGTGTTCTTTCTGGTCAAACTCACATTTTAGATCATTATGCTGGGCTCTTTGCTCTTGATTCACAAAATTAATCTGGCTAAAACACCCAACAATAGCCATGCCACTGCTTCAACAACAATTTGACTGCCTTTTGAAATTTCTTCTACCAGATTCGTTACTCCAGATTACTTCTACCAGATTAAGTTACCCTTAATCTCAGTCTCAGGCAAAGTCTCTTGACATGAGAAAAATGCAAACTTTCTGCCAAGCCATAGCACACATCATCTGGAGTTCAGCTACCAATGTAGTCCTTTTTCCCAGAAGAAACTTCCCAAGTCTGGTCCTTACTGGCAGGATTTCTATTAGCTTTCTGATTTTCTGAGCTCCAACCAGAATCTCCCATGCAGAACAGCCTTAGGCATTCCAGCTATACTCTTCTAGGCAACATCTCTGAACCTTTCCAAACTCTTCCCACAAGCTATTCCCCAGGCTTTTAACCACATAGTCAGGTATAGCCACAGCAGAGACTCCACTTCACTGGTACCAAATTCTGTCTTGAATACTTTTCTCTTGTTACCAAGATAAAACAAATATGGGAACACCAAACTATATAAGGATAAATATTAATAGACATGAAAAATCAAATACACAATAACGCAACCTAACAGAGAACCTTAATCCCAGTGTTGCAAAGAAATAGATCAACTAGACAAAAAGTTGTTAAACAAATAGCAGAACCAAATTAAACTTGTGAACAAATGGACCTAATAGATTTTTACAGAATGTTCCACCCAGTGACATCAGTACACACATTCTTCTCAGCTGCACATAGGATGTTCTCTAAAATTGACCATATACTAGCCCATAGAACATTCTTATGTAAATGAAAAAGAAACTGAAGTCATCTCATCCATATTATCTGACAATAGTGCACTGCCCAAGGATGTACTCTGGGTGGAGAAGGGTTCATTTGGAATCTCACTGACCTGCTGAGGTCCTCTGGGTAGGGGAAGGGGTTGCCACACTCCCATCAGCCTGCTGAGGTCCTCTGATTGGAGGGAGGGAACACTTTTACCAGTCTATTGAGGTGCTTTGAGTGGGAGCAAGAGTCACTGAGGTTCCTGCTGGCATGCTGATGTTCTCCAGGTGTAGGAAGTGCTCACTTAGGTCCTCTGGGTGGGAAGAGGGGTCTCTCAGGTTTCCACATGTCTGCCAATATCCCCAGTTAGCTTTTATAAATGTAAATATCTCTATCATTTGCACTGGCTGTGATTTATTTTTTAATGTTTTTTTTAAAGAAATAAAAATCACAGAAAAACCAAAGCCAAACCAAACCAACCAACCAACTAACCAACCAAACAAACAAACAAACAAAAAGAAGCAGTCAAGCAACAAAAACAACAACAACAAAATCCAAAATAATAGAGATACAGGATTTTAAAACAAGATGATAGGAATTTAAAAATGGTTACTATATTGCATGTTGTTATTTTCAAAAGAGTTGTTCAGATTACTGGATACATGAATGCAAAAGTGAACAAACAATACCAGCACTAACTGTTCTTTTCCTTGAACTAATAGAATTAGTAGCAAAATTATCTTAGCTATCTTGTGTGTGCATATCTATATCTATATATCTTTTTCCTTTTCTTTTTTTCTCCTTTCTCCCATCCCAGTTTTTCTTTCCCTTTGTGTAGTGTTTTTTTTTTCTTTCACAGTATCTACTGTAGATTTTGGATCTTATTTACTCTTTCAGTTTCCTACAGTAGGGAAAAATATGGTGTTTACATATGCAAGTCTGATTTATTTCACTTTGAGTGTGGTTTCTAGTTGCATCCTTTTACCCATAAAAGCCTCAAGATTATCCTTCATTATAGCTGAATATGACTCTGTTGTATAGAAATACCGCATCTTCTTTATCCATTCCTTGTTTGATGGGCATTTGGACTGTTTCCAGGATTTACCTATTACAAATTGTGCTGCTATAAACCTGGCTGTACATATATCACTGTGATATGATGTTTTTTATTTTTCTGGGAAAATATTCAGAAAGAGAATAACTGGGTAAAAGGGGATTCTAATCTTAGTTTTCTGAGGAATATCTACACAGATTTCTGCAGTGATTTTACCAGTCTACACTCCCACCAACAATGGGGAAGTGTTTCTTTCTCCTCACAGCCCCACTAGTATTTATTATTGGTTGATTTCCTGATGATAGTCATTCTTACTGGAGTGAAATAGAATCTCAGTGTTGTTTAACTTTGCATTTCTTGAATGACCAATGATGTTGAAAATTTTTTTCATATAGCTATTCACCATTTGTATTTTTTTTCACCTGA
This sequence comes from Dolichotis patagonum, assembly GCA_004027295.1. Lineage (NCBI taxonomy): Eukaryota > Metazoa > Chordata > Mammalia > Rodentia > Caviidae > Dolichotis > Dolichotis patagonum. Next base: position 85,061 of record PVJX010002907.1, read on the forward strand.
GAATTGTATATTCATCTTAGATGCCTATTTTTGGATTGGGTTCTTGAATTTTAGGGGCCTGATTTTTTTCAATTGTTTATATGTTTTAGATAGAAGTCTTTTGTCTGAGGGACAATTGGCAAAGATTTTTTTCCCCAATCTCTCTGTGTGTATGTATGTTTTCACTCTATGATTTCTTTTGATGTTCAAAAAATTTTAATAAGGTGAGATTCCAATTTTTGATCCTTTGAGCTACTTCTGATGCAGTTTGGTTTTTGTTCATGAGCTCTCTCTTTACCCCTATGTCCTCAAGATTTCTACCTAGTTCATACTTCAGTAGATTTAGTGTTTCTGTTTCAATATTTAGATCTTTGATCTATTTTTACATTAGTTTAATCATGGTTCAGTTTAAGTATTCAGCATGTGGAAAGCCTAGCTGTGATTTATAACCATTACTTTTAAAATTTTTTTATAGTATGTGTTTTCAGTACATAATGATTATATTCAAATATCTTAATTGTTTTTATATCTCTTCTCCTCCTTTCTGTCCATCTGAAGATCTTTGAATTTGCCAAAGATTTTTTTTATTTTAAAGAGAATAAAATAAAAGAGGGCAGAACAAAGCAGATCAGAAGAAAACAACATAAGCAACACAGCACTTTACAGTAAGACAACAGGACATTAACAGTAGCTATCAAAATATATCTTTCTCTGCTATAGTTGAGCATCGTTTCAAATACAATAATATCAAACATATCAAAATAGTATAAAACCATTCAAAAGAATGAAAGAATTAAAGGGCATTCTGAACCAAATAACAGAGAATGATCAATGGCTACTATAATATCTCATTTTCAATAAAAAATTTGTTTATAATATCACATATAGTAAAATCACAATAAGAGACAACATGATAAAACCAATGATAATAGAAGAAAAGAAGCATGGCAGGAATTCAAAGCAAGACAATATTAAATCAGCAATGGCTGCCATAATGTTTTGTTTTCTTAAGAACAGCTGTTCATACCATCATGCATAATAAAGTCAAAGAAAACAGAATAAAATCATTCCAACTGATGAATGAAAACATTGAAAGGCTTCAAAGCAATGAAATGGGGAATCATGATTACCATAAAATCTTATATACTCTTACCAACTCTCATACTAGGGAGACTATATGGTATTTACACATGTGAGTTTGGTTTATTTCACTTATGAGTATGATCTCAAGTTGTGTCCATTTGTTTAATAAATATCTCAATGTGTTCATTTTTTATAACCAAGTAGTATTCCATTGTATAAAAATACCATACCTTTTTTATCCATTCCTCAGTTGATAGGCACTTAGGTTGTTTCCAAGATCTGGCTATTACAAATTGTGCTGCTATAAACATGGGTGCGCATATATCACTGTGGTGTTTTCAGTCTTCCGGGAATATGCCTAGAAGCAGAATAGCTGAGTCAAATGGTACTTCCAAATGCAGTTTTTTAAGGAATCTCCAGACTGACCTCCACAGTGGTTGCACCAGTCTACAGTCCCACAAAAAGTGCAGAAGAGTTCCTTTTTCCCCACAGCCTCTCCAGCATTTGCTGTTGGTAGTTTTGTTATCTTGGCCATTTTTTTCTGTGGTGAGATGGAATCTCAGTGTGGTTTTAATTTGCATTTCTCTAATGACTAATGATGATGAACATTTTTTCATATATTTATTTGCCATTTATATTTGTTCATCTGAGAACTGTGTATTCATTTCAGATGCCCATTTTTGTATTGAGTCTTTCAATTTCAAGGGTCCGATTTTTTTTTTAATTCTTTATATGTTTCAGACAGAAGTCCTTTGTCTGAGGGAGAGTTCACTAAGATTTTTTCCCAATTTGTGGGTTTTCTTTTCACTCAGCTGGAAATCTTTTTCGACATGCAGAAACTCTTTAATAAATGTGATCCCAGTTATTGATTCTGGGAAGTATGTCCCATGTGGTTTGATTCTTGTTCATGAATTCTCTACCTACCCCTATAACTTCGAGATTTTTACCTTCTTTGTCTTCCAGTAGTTTTAGTGTTTCTGTTTTAATATTTAGATCTTTGATCCATTTAGATTTTAGTTTATTAAATGGTGATAGGCATGGGTCTAGTTTTAGTCTTCTGCATATGGATAGCCAATTTTTCCAGCACCATTTGTTAAAGAGACTGTCGTTTTTCCAGTGAGCATGTTTGGCCTCTTTATCAAAGATAAGGTGGTTGAGTGAGTTCGTGGTTGTGGTTGTATCTTCCAATCTATTCCATTGATCTTCAGGTCTGTTTTTATTCCAGTACCATGTTGATTTTATTACAGTAGCTTTGTAGTATAATTTCAAATCAGGGATTGTGATACCTCTGCCTTGCCTTTGCTGCTTAGAACTGCCTTTGCTATTCTAGGTCTCTTCTGGTTCCAGATGAATTTTAGGAGTGATTTCTCTAGATCTATGAGGTATGTTAGTGGTATTTTGATTGGGATGGCATTGAATCTGTATAGTAATTTTGGGAGAATGGTCATTTTCACAATGTTTGTTCCTCATATCCATCAACAAGGGATGTCTTTCCATTTTCTGAGGTCCTCTTCGATTTCCTTTTTCAGGGTATTATAATTTTCCCTGTGCAGCTTTTTCACATCTTTCATGAGATTAATCCTAAGCATTTCATTTTTTTGGATGCTAGTGTGAATGGTGTGGCTTCTCTTATTTC
>PVJX010002907.1:87858-118713 GCA_004027295.1 Dolichotis patagonum
TTTGAGTATTGACTTTGTATCCAGCTACATTGCTGAATTTATTTATTATATCTAGGAGTTTTTCAATGGAGTTTTGGGGGTCTTCTATGTAAAGTATCATGTCATCTGCAAATAATGATAATTTAACTTCCTCTTTTCCTATCTTTACTCCTTTTATTTCTCTCTCTTGTCTCATTGCTCTGGCTAGTATTTCCAGTACGATGTTGAATAGGAGCAGTAATAGGGGACATCCTTGTCTTGTGCCTGATTTTCAGGTAAAGGCCTTCATTTTTTGCCACTTAATATGATACTGGCTGTTGGGTTGTCATAGATGGCCTTTATCATAATGAGGCAAAGACCATCTATTTTGATTCTCTGTAAGGTTCTTATCATGAATGAGTGTTGGATGTTATCAAAAGCTTTTTCTGCATCTATAGAGATGATCATGTGATTCTTACTTTTGGCTCTATTGATATGGTAGATTATATTTATTGATTTACATATGTTGAACCATCCCTGCATTCCTGGGATGAATCCCACTTGGATGTGGTGTACAATCTTGTTGATTATTTGCTGCATCCTGTTTGCCAATGCAGTTTTACATCTTCCTGATCCAGCTTTGGTAGTTCATATGTATCTAGGAATCTGTGTATTTCTTCTGTGTTATCGAACCTATGAGAGTAGAGGTTTTCAAAATAAGTGTTGATGATCTTCTGTATTTCCACTGAGTCTGTAGTAATTTCACCTTTTTCATTCCTTATTGCATGAATTTTAGTTTTTCTTTCCTTTTTTAAATAAGGTTGGCCAGGGGCTTATCAATTTTATTTATTCTTTCAAAGAACCAACTCTTTGATTCATTGATCCTTTGTATTGTTTTCTTAGTCTCTATTGCATTAATTTCTGCTCTGATCTTTATAATTTCCTCCCTTCTTTTGGCTTTGGGCTTGGCTTGCTCTTCTTTTTCTAGATGTTTGAGTTGTAGCATCAGGTTGTTTATTTGCATTCATTCTGTCTTCCTGATGTGGGAACTCAGTGCAATAAATTTTCCTCTGAGGACTGCTTTCATTGTATCCTATAAAATCCATAGGTTGTGTTTGCATTTTCATTTTCTTATAGATATTGTTTAATTTCTTCTTTAATTTCCTCCATGACCCACTGATTTCTCAAGAGTGCATTACTCAGTTTCCATGTGTTTGTGCAATTTTTGCAGTTGCTTTATCATTAATTTCTAGTTTCATGGCACTATGATCCAATAACATGCATGGGATAATTTCAATTCTTTTGCATTTACTTAAAAATATTCTGTGGGCTAGTATATGGTCTATTTTAGAGAATGTCCCATGTACTGCTGAGAGGAATGTATATTCTGATGTTTTTGTATGAAACACTCTGTATACATCTATCAAGTCCATTTGTTCACAGGTGTGATTCAGTTCTGTTATGTCTTTACTGATTTTCTGTGTAGTTGATCTGTCCCTTTGTGTCAATGGAATGTTAAAATCTCCTGTTATAACTGTGTTATTACTTATCTGATTTTTCATTTCTGTTAATATTTCCTTGATATAACTAGGTGCTCTAGAATTTGATGAATATATATTTAATATTGCTATCTTTTCCTCTTGAAGTTTCCCCCTAAATAGTATGTAGTTACCTTCTTTATCTCTTTGGATCATTCTTGGATTGAAGTTCACATTGTCTGCAAACAGAATAGCTACTCCCGCTTTTTTTTTTTTTTTTTTTTTGGTTTCCTGTTGCGTGAAGTATTGTTTTCCATCCTTTGATTTTCAGCCTATGGGTTTCATTTTGGGTTAGATGGGTTTCTTGTAGATAGCATATGGTTGGATGTTGCCTTTTGATCCATTCTGCCAGTCTGTTTCTTTTGATTGTTGAGTTGAGGCCATTTATATTAATGGTTATAACTGTTATATATTGGTTTATTGTTGACATGTTATCTTTCTGCTGTTGTATCTTTACCTTTGCATTCTCTTTAATTGTCTGCCTTGCTTGGTGGTTTTATCCTATGTGTATCGAGAATGCCTTTCAGTATTCTTTGTATGGTTGGTTTGGTGTTCATAAAGTTTTTTAGCTGTCCTTTGTCATGAAAGTATCTTATTTTTCCATCCATTTTGGACAGTTTTGCAGGGTATATCAGTCTCGGTTGGAAGTGGTTTTCCTTTAGGATCTGAAATAGTTCACTGCATGATCTTCTTGACTTCATTGTTTGTGTTGAGAAGTCTGCCGTGATTCTCATAAGTTTTCCTTTATAGGTGATGTGTCTTTCCTCTCTAACAGCTTTTAGTATTCTGTTCTCATGGTGAATTTCTGGGATGATAATTATCTGTCAGGGTATCTTTTTATTTTGTTTATGGCCATTTGGAATTATATATCCTTCACTAATCCAAATGTCAGTTTCCATTGTCATGTTTGGGAAGTTTTCAGCTATTACTTCTGTGAATATCTTCTTGATATCATTTGGGCTGTCCCCTTCTTTTTCATTTATCCCTATTAATCTTATGTTATTTTTCTGTGCTCCATCTTGCAGCTGTTGAATTGTTATTTCCTGTTTCTTTGCTATTTTTAAAAGATCTTTCCTTTTCTGTTCACTAGATGTGATCTTATCTTCAAGGTCTGAAATTCTATCTTCACTTTTGTTGAAGCAGTTTTGGCAGCTTTCAATAGAATTTTTGATTTTCTGTATATCTCTTTGAATCTGCTTTATGTATTCTGTTTGTTTCTTATAGTGTTCATTCAGGGATTCTATCTGTTTGCTTTGTTCCTCTAATTTTTTAGCTATGTGTCTTGTAGATGTGTTCACTATTTCTTTCACTACTTTTATCATTTCTTTTTTACCCTGACAATTATTTCTGATTTGAATTTCTCCATAGCTTTCTCTAGTTGCTTCTTTATTTCAGTTGATATCATTTCAGTCATTTCAGGTGTATGGCTTCTGTTTTCTTCTATGTACATGGCTCCTAGGCTTTCTTGGGATGGGCTGGAGATTCGAGCCTGCCTTTTGGTCTTTCCTTTTGTCATTTTTCTATATTTTCTTGCTTTGAGTGGTATTCCAGAGCTTTCTCTGGGTTCATTGTGAATCACCTCCTGCACCCTCAGTTCCTGGAGCAGTCCTGGCTCCCCCACATGTCCTTGGCTCCCTAAATTGAAAGGCAGAAGCTGGGTGTGGTGAACTGTGTCCAGCAGCACCTCCGGGGTGCATTCCTGTGTCCTAGGGGGTGGGTATGAACTCAACTACCGGGAGTGCTGCTCTCAAACTCCCCCCAGGCCAGGCCAATCGGGCCGAGAGTCCTCCTTGCCAAAGATTTATATCCCTGTTTCCTCTTATTTATCTTTGATTTTGTCCTTTAAATTGTTTATACTTTAGTTTTGTCATTCAAGAGAAACTATGTGATATTTAAGCCTTTTTTTACATTAGGCTATTTGCTCTCAGTGACCTCTGGTCTACTCTATTAAGTTGTGTCATAAAGTGTGGCTCCCACATGTCAACACAATCTGAATGGCAAAATTGTCTGTATACCAGGAGACATAACATGCTGAAACAAGAAATAACTTAACTTGAATCCTGGTTATTCTACTAATCCTGTTAATCATTCCCTCTTTCCACCAAGCAACTTGGCCACCACTGCATTCATAGAAATTTGTAGATCAGACAACTAAACTCTCACTCAGTATTCATTTTACTTGAATGTTATCAGTCTCTTTATTGAATCTCCCTGCTTATCTCACAGGTACCTTCTTTTTAGGGTACTTTTAATTTCTATTTTCCTAATAAGGGAAGAAAGAAATCATTCCATATTGTATACCTATGTCCAAATATAATGCTGCAGCCATGAATATATACAAGTATTTAGTTGTCATTTAAAAATAAAATAGAAATCTTATCTTAAGGAATGGGTGTGCTCAGGGTAAGGAGAGAAGCAGACTATTCTATAGTGGCTGTCACAGGAGATAATAAGGCTCACCAGGTTCTTAGTTGTCTCGGTATACGTGCACAAATAAGGAGGACAATTTTTAGTACAAAATAGCCCAACACCCCTCAGAAACTTCTCAATCCTTCATTTTTGCCCTCTAAACTCCTGCTGCTGAAACTGTTAGCAATTTACTAAAACTGTTTTTGTTCAAGAATTGAGCAATAAAAATGGATTAGTAAAGAAGTATACATACTTGTACCCCAAACTCTGTCATTATTAGGTTCTCTGTCAAGTTGATGTCTTTGATCATTGGTGATGCAGAAGTACTGATATGGCAGAGGAGATGAACTGAACTTGGTTCCATGCAATTATTCTCTGTACTCAAAGATGCTGCTGCTGCTGAGGCTGTTCTCTGTGCTTTGCCTCACACCAATAGATGTATTTACGCATGGACTTCTTTTAGTAGAACTTGGATACAATTTAAAGCATTATTTTCATTAGTTCCATACACTGGGAATTAATGACAACTTGAGTAATCATTAGTCTCTAGAGAAAGGCATTTTATGGCAATCATAGTTTCTAAAACTATAGTTACCCTAGGATCTGTGCCATAGAATGTGGATGTTACTAAGGATATCTCTTATATGCACAGCAAATCTCATTAGCAATATGGGACTTTAAGATGTTATTGGGAGCCTTCTTATTCTTGAATCAATCTGCCTTTTTGGGAACCAAGTTTGCAAAAAGCCGATAAGGGAATTTCATTTTGCCCTCAGTTACTGTGGAAGCAAAATATTGTTTCTCCCCAGTCATAATTTCTATGTGGCTTACCTTCATGTGTCTCCAGTTGTTCTGTTAATGTGTTTTGAGGAGTATTTTTTGAACAAAATACTATACACAGTTTAGTGGTCTTCCTATTCCTAACACTTTTTTGAGAGACTGTGATTGTAAATTCCTCACAGTGAAGCTCATTTAGAATACCTGAAATGAATTTTGCACACATCCCAATTATGCATAAACTGACATAAATGGAAGTGGATCAGAGTAGGTTCAGGAAGCCTGAGGTTGGAAAACAGCGAGGAACAACTGAGTCTCTGCACTGCTGTGCACTGGACTATGTCCTTGAAGATCCTCTGTGCTCAAAACTGTGCATCAGATCTTAACTTCACAGGACAATTGTGAAAATAAAATCAAAAGTGTAAAAATGCCTTGTGAAGTGACTAGTACAAAAAAAGAACTTCAGAATTGTTACTAAATAAACAATAATAAGTAATATTCAATAATGCTCTCATAAGTTCAGCTTAAGTTGACACTGATTCCCCACAATTTTTAATTCAACATTATAGTGAGAAAATAAAGTCTAAAAGTTGTTGAAGGATTTAAGTTAATAAGCTTTCAAGAGCAAGTCTTCTGATCCTAATTTCAAGCTCTTTTAAGTCCTGATCTAGTAAATAAATAATGAGGATTAATTAAAAAGTGGTATCATTTTAAAAATCATGGAAAATTTCAAACAGCACAGCACATAAAGAAACATAATGAATTTCCGTATACTTAATACCCATTGTCAATAGTTTTTGACATTTCCCCACTATTTTCATGTGTTACTGTCTTTATTTTCAATTTTAAAAGTGTTTCCCAACATAACTTCATTTCACATATAAATACTTTAGTATGTATCATAATTATAAATATTTCCTATAATTACTTGATCATATGGAGCAAAATAAAAAGTTTTTACTATTACTCAAAATTCCTAATTTATCTTAAGGCTATCTTCAGTTGGTTTATTTGAATTGAGATCCAAATTAGCCCTACATATTGCATTTATTTTGTATCTTTTTTCCTCTCACAGTTCTCTTGCTTTCAATTTCATATCATTAATATTAGAGATATTTGCTTATTTTTAAATCACAGAGAGTGGTATATATTTTGAAGTTTCCTGATGGTGTCTTACAATGGTGTTTATCTTGCTCTAATTTGCTCTTTAATTGACCCATATTTTCCATCAACCAGCTTCAGCTATGGATTGATTTGGATTCTAATTCAAATTTTTATGCAGAATTGTATATCACAGATGAATTACAATTTCTTGTATTTCCATTTGGATTGTGTACCTTCCTCTTATATGGCCCTGGTTGTCTTCAATTTTTCAGTCCTAATTTAATCCTGAATTCATCTGGTGGCTTTACTCCTTGTCCTGATACATTTCTTCCTGCTTTTTCCATTACCAAACCTTAAAATACTAACTTCCACTTCAGTTTTGGCATTCCCTTGGTGCATATCTTGGAGCATATGTAACAGCCCTTGCCCCATAAGTCATCTTAGAGGACCTAGATTTTCACATGGGATCTTAATGACAGTGGAACACATACAGATTCCTAAATACTCAAGCTCTATATTTAGAATCTTCTTCCCAGAGATTTACAGGACTATTTCACTAGAACTGATTTGATTCTAGAAGATTTCACAAATCCAAGGCAATTCTAGAACAAGGGCTATTTAAATTTGTAAGAGAAGAGATACTAGATCTAATAAATCACAATTTCTAGAAGTGGGTAGGTGTATCTTCTTTAAAAATATTCTGTTGTGTATGTACCCTGATGTAGTTAGGACTCAAAATCATGAGAGTAAATCAATTTCTCCAAAAGGCATGTTTTGGAAAATCATAATGCTTTTTATACTAAAAATAGGTAATGGCCATTTTCACAATGTCTGTTCTTCTTATCCATGAACAAGGAATGTCTTTCCATTTTCTGAAATCCTCTTCAATTTCTTTTTTTCAGAGTATCATAATTTTCAATGCATAGATCTTTTACTTCTGTTGTTAGATTGAGTCCTAAGTATTTCATTTTTTTTCAGTGCTCTTGTAAAAGGCATGGTTTTCCTTATTTCTCTCTCAGTAAGTTTGTTGGTTGGGTACACAAGTGCTATTGATTTTTGAGCACTTACTTTTTTTATCTGCTGCATTACTGAATTTGGTTATTAAATCTAGAACTCTTTCAGTGGAGTTTTGGGGTCCTCTATGTAAAATATGTCATATTCAAATAATAATTTAACTTCTTCCTTTCCTATTCTTATTCCTTTTATTTCTCTCTCTTATCTAATTGGTCTGTCTAATGTTTCCCAAACTATAGTGAATAAGAATGGTGATAACGGATGTCTTGTTGTGTTCCTGATTTTAGGTTGAAAGTTTTAAATTTTTGTCCATTTAGTAAGATGCTGCCTGTTGGTTTATTGTGTATGGTTATTATCAGATTAAGGTAAAGACCATATATTCTGATTTTCCACAGTGTCTTTTATAATGGATAAGTGTTGGACTTTTTCAAAATCTTTTTTCTGCATCTATTGAGATGAACATGTGATTCTTGTCTTTGCCTCTGTCGATATGGTTTATTATCTTTATTGATTTGCATATGTTGAACCATCCATGTGTTCCTGGGATGAAATGTGAAGAGAATGGTAAGGATATGATGTGTAAAGCTGAGTAAAGAGCAATAGGATTTTTTCTTTCAATTTGTATAAAGTTGTCATTGCTTTCCTTGTGTATTATATGTTTCAGATTGATGGTAGAATTAAAGTAGTGTGGAGGATGTAGCACCAGTTTTGAAGTTAAATGTAGCTACTGATGACTTGAAAATGATGGAAAGTGAATAATTTCAGCCATCATACCACAGAGCCTCTGCACTTTCTAACAGCAGCCTTCTTGTACCACTATCAAACAATGAAGTGCATTCGAAAGTATAACTATATTGTTGTCTGTGAGGCCAACATTTGTTGCTGTTTCTCTATATAGAAAAAAGATAAATTTCCAAGTCAATACAAATTATAAAAAAGACACACAAAATGAACAAGAATAGAGCTATCAATAATTTTAACTGCATCACCTGATCCACATAAACCTGTCAATCTCATGTCAATTCTATACATCTTAGAAACACTTCATTTTTGTTTTGTTCCTTTAATATGTAGACATGTTGTCTAGTTTATTGGTAGCTGTGGTGCATTTTCCTAGGCATATATAATTCTTTGGAAACATAACCAGAAACCTAATAGAAAAATTAGTTTTTTAAAAGTTGTAACATATAAAAGAAGTATATGAAGTTGAAAGTATTTCTTCTGAGTGAAAATGGATTTTGTGATGGTACTGTGACAAATAGATGATCTCACACACGAAAGTATCAAAGAAATGGAAGAAATATGAAATTCAGAGTTGACAATATTTGCTTGGAAATAGTGTTTACTGAAAAGGAGTATGATGAGTTTATTTCATTTGTAAAGAAAAGATTTTTTTTCAATTGATGGAAACCAGAAATGTAAAAAGAGATGTTTTCACCCATGACCTCACAAACTGCTTTGAAAAGCTCTATAGTAGAAAATAAAGGCATGTAGAGAATAACATTCAAAATTATGCAGAATTGATGATACATCCATAAATTTCAACCTAATCTGGTGCAATAGCCAGTAGAGCAATACTGATCTGTCCATCTCTGTAAAAAGCTCCCAAAGTGTATCAAGACTATCTTCATTAAAGAGCTTATCTTGGTTCTTATTGCACTGGGGAGTGAGATCACCATAAATAAAGCCATAGAAATTTATCTTTAGGAAATCAGAGTTCATTTTAACATAACTGAATAATCAGAAATATGACAGTGCAGACAACATGAGTGAATAATGGTTTCAGCACAGTCTGGGAAAACAGAACACAAACCATCACCATTTAAGGACAATTTGAATGAAGCTTTGTTAATTCATTCAATAAGCTCCAAAATTTACTGAATATTAATAATTAATTGCTCATACATTCAGCCATTTTTCAAAGATTGGAAATAACTTTTAAAAATTGCTAAGTAAGATAATTATATATATACACACACACAACATCACATATAGCTATATATATATGTATATGTATGTATATGCTGAGGAAGCCATGAGCATCATAAAAATAGATTGGAGTCTGTGAGGTCTAACAAACTTGAGCTAATAGTGAAATACAGAAAGTGGTATCAAAGGAAAATCTTATTTGTTTATTTTAAAGACAAAAAACAGTGAAAACAATGATACAGAATTTCAAAACAAGTTAATAGATGATTAACAGGTTAATACATTGCATATTGTTATCTTCAAAGTAGTGGCTCGGATTACAAGACATACATGAAAAATTGATCAAAAAATGTAAGCACAAATGTTTCTTTTCAATGATCTAATAGAAATTAGTAGTGTAATTATCATAGGTATTTTACCTATATATGTACATATATTTTTTTCTTTTCCCTTCCTTCTTTTCTCCTTTCATTTATCCCAGTTTTCTTGCTTTTGAGTAGTTTATACCTATTTCACAATATCTTTGCATGCAGCTACGTTACTGAATTTGTTTATGAAATCTAGAAGTCTTTTGGTGGAGTTCTGTGGCCTTCTACGCAGAGTATCATGTCATCTGCATGTAATGGACATTTAATTTCTTTAATTCTTATCCTTATTCTCAAGGGAATGTTTTAATACAGAGATGGCTCATAAATGAAGTGATTTCCTTAATTTGATTCCAAAATTGAAAATTGCTTCCTTAGGTTTTTTAGCACAAATATTTGAAAAATTCTGAGAAATTTCAAAATACAGTTATTTTCTTTAAAATGAAGTAATTCTGCATATTCCAAAATCTTAGAAAATATAGTATTTTAAAACAAAATGAGAGGCCGAAAAAGAGGCTGCTTATATTCCTGGAGAAGAAGCTTGCAAAACCAGGTTGGACAGAGATAATACAGCATATTTCAAAACTTAATCATAAAATTTTGCATTGCATGGACTTGACAGTATTTCCTTACATACATTTTCAGCTTTTAAGAATAAGCTCAAAATGTTTCACTCTCTTTTTGGTAGTGTTTTGTGGGTGCTACTGGAATTAACATTTCTTTATAAAACCATTTCGTTATTGTCAAAATAACTCATCTGAGGAAGGTTAACATGACATTGCCCAGGACGCTGCCGTGCTTCACAGAAGTCAATCACAGACAAACATTTCATTACCCATTTTTATAACATGCAATCTCAGTCACCACTTCAATAATGCTCAGCTTTTGTGCAGTAATTGCAATTGTGGAAGCACAAGGGCTTTTCAAGTTCTGTATGTCATCTGCCCTAATAAGCGCTACCTTATTCTCTGTTCATTAAATCATTAAATTTCTAGCCATCATATATCTGATTTATGTGAGTAAGCTATACTGAAGATGATTATTGTTATTCATAACAGAAATTTCCAACTGTGAAAAGGTAAAAAATAACAAGAAAAATGGTGTGTATGTCTCTCTCTCTCACTCTCTCTCTCTCTCTCTGTATATATATAGAGACACACACACATATTTTATATATATATAATATATATATAACTTAGACATTTTTATCTCAATTTTGAAAACCTAGAATTGCTAATTGCTTATCAATTGGTCTCCAGTTGCCTTTTGACTTCCCTGATCAAGTGCTGCAGATTCAGAATTTATCAATCTTACATTTTCTCTGTGTCGGGATTGAATTCACAAGTCCTCTCTGACTTTTGTATAAATTACTAATAATGGTCCTAAACCTTATTGTTTCTTAGATTCTTGTTTCAAATTGCACTATAAACACATATTTGTTATTTTTATTTGTGAGTATACATGAATTTATATCATACATTTAAGGAAAAGCTCAGGCTTCAAAATAATAGTCTAAGCCTTTTTTATTTTATTATGTTGGAATTCTTAGTGGTCATTTGTACCTTCTTTCTTTATTTTTCTATGGGCTGAGTCTTAGTTATATATTTCTTGCTGGCACAAAGTACCTGACATACAGAACACAAGGAGGAAATGTTTATTTTGAATCATAGTACATAGAGGTTTCAGTTCATTATCAGCTGGCTCCAAGGCTGAGAAGCACAGCAGAAGGGGCTTGGAGGAAGAGGCTTGCTCAAGACAGTAAGCAGGTAGAAATAAGGGATCAAGAAGGGAGAAGGGGTGCATATCCTTCTGGGCCATGCACACAATAACACACCTTTTCTCACCAGGCATTACCTCCCAACATCACACCTAGTAAACTAATCCAGTGATAAGTATCACATAGTAATGATTCAGTTTTCTCCCTGAAGTTCCACCTATGAGCAGGTGGATCTGTGAGGGGGAGTATTTAGGAATATGCCATAACAGTCTACAAAGGATGTAGAGAGAGGAGGAGTAGTGATCCCTACTTTTTTTTTCTTCTGTGCCTCCATTCTCATGTAAAAGACATTCATCAATAATGTAATCAATGCAAACAAATAGACACTTCTGTGGTAAATTGTCTGGAAAGGCATAAGAGTTTTTGTTAACCAAACAGGACAATCTTCACATGTATCTCTAATTTTTCTATATAATTTAATATCAAACAACAAAGGCTATACATATGGTAAAGCACTTTGCCTAGTACAAGAAGAAAAGTATAGAAGTAGCTTCTTCCTGCTCTCCTGATACTCCATAACCTGCTCCCCAGTTCCCCAAAGAGGAAGATTCCAAAGCAATCTCCTCTTATCTGGATGTGATTTCCTCTCTTAAAATGGAGATTGCCTATAATGGACTTTTAAATAAGTGTTCCTTTTGTGTAGTGATTTGGTTAGGTTTCCCTCTCCACTACAACTCTTAATCTAGAGGGAGAGTTTTCAAATTATGGCATGAAGGCCATAATCTACTCTGCTACCTATTTTTGTAAATATGGTATTGTGTGAAAACAGGTCTTACATTTGCAAATGGTTTTCTCATTAGAGCAGCAGAGTTGAGTTGCAACAGAGACTTTGGCCCGAGCAGCCTAAAATAGATGTTACATGATCCTTAAAATTAAAAAATTACCAACCCTGTTCTAGATAGAGACTGAAAGATGGGGATTGTGAAGATTTTAGAAGACTAAGAGTGGCACTCAAAGCACTGTTCAGACAAAGTAGATAAAATACAAAGGGAACCACTGGAACAACTTTCACGAAATGCCACTGGACCATATTCAAACACATGGAGCCTGCTGCCATGGTCCTGTCTTCTCAAAAGACTCCTGTCCTGGTAGACGCTTGTTTCTTCTCAACACTCAGTCAAAAGAGATGGGGCTTAATTTTTTTATTGGTGTTGGAACTTTGCTTCATTAAAGTAAATAAAATAGGTCCTCTAAAAACTTGAAGTTAAAAAAACCTGGCATCTTACTAAGGAGGTTTTAACTCAAATTTGAGCTAAACAAATGTAGTGCAAGGATCTTAACCTAAGCATATAGTGTGATTTTTATTTCTTCCTTTACAAGGTAAGAAGGTCATAACAGTGAAAAGTTCGCTTTACTTAGGCTAATATTTTTTCCTTCTTTCTTACCTTTCTAGAGTACAAATCTGAAATCAAAATTTAAGATGCTTTTTAAAAATCTACCAAATAAATTGATGGTATAAGAGAGGTTAGACTGAGGGGGAGAAAGCTAAGACTTTTGAGAGTACAGAAATTAATTTACATTTGAATGGATTTGAGTTACATACATTTCCTTTTACTACCTGCAATTCCGGTCTCCTTTCATGCCTGACACATCAATTTGGCATGCCGTAAAGTTCAAGAAAAAAATGTACACGAAACTAATAGTGTCGAGTATTGACTCATAAAACAGTCTGGAACTATCCGAACTTTTCAAATTATAAGCCAAGCAGTAACAAATCCCTTATATTCAAGCAGAGCTAATCAATGAAATCAAAATTGGCAACCTAATTGCTAGCTCAGTTAACCAGATGCCTGGAAGGTTTTTGTTTGTTTGTTTGTTTGTTTAGTATATCAACAGCAGTTATAATAGTGAACCTAAAATCCCAGGTGCCTGCAATAAAATCTGACCAGAATGTCTTAACCCCAAATTTGAGTAAAAGGAGACAAACCACTATAGCAACAAAAGTGAGGAAACAACAACTGAACAGAGAGTCAGAGACCAGCATGATTACATCTATTCTGCAGATGAGGCCTGGCTGGAGGTAAGTCACTGGGACATGAGCTGAAGGGTGTATTATTGTCCATGTTCTTCCATACTACCTTTCTCTCTGCTTCCTGGTCACCATGGGATGGTCAGCTTTCTTCTGCCCTCCATCATGCTGTTTCTTCCTTGGAGCCAGGTAACTACAGACTGAACCCACTGAAACTGTGAACCAAATAAACTTCTCCTATTCTAAATTACAGGTGACAAGTATTTTGTCCCAGAGGCAGGAAAGTGATTAATACACTTTATTAAACTAGTGTGAAAAATATTTAAAACAGATTATCAAATATAATGCAACAGCACATTGTATGAGTCATGCCCAAAGAAATTCAAAATGGTTAAAAGAGAAGATAGAAAAATATGCTAGCCAAAGGAAATATAGAAGTTAGATAAAAACACACCAAAAGTAGCAATAAAAATGATTCTAAACCTTACTATTTAAAAGGAATATTGTGATATTTATATAACATATAATAGTGCAACAATTACATTATAATAAAAATGCAGATGCAAGCAACATTAAAATATTTACACATCTCTTTCCATCTAGATCTCAAATGGGAAAAATCAGTGAGTAGCCAGATCTGAGCAACATAATATATAATGAACCACAAAAATAGAAAGTATGCCTTTTAACTGTGCATGAAACTTTTGCCAGTATTAGCTCTTTTAATACAAAATTAAAAATTTTAAAAATTTCAAAAAATTGAATGCAAACAAAATTTTAAAAACTAAAATAAAATAGGTCAGCTATTGTCTGAATGTTTGTGTATTCCTCCAAATTCATACATTGAAATCCAGTACCTTATTGATAGCATTAGAAAAAGAGATCTGTAGAAGGCAATGAGTGTGATTACCGATGGCATGGAGCTATCTTACCTTTTCTACCATATGGGACACGTAGAAGACATCGGACATCAGATCTACTGACACTTTGTTCCTGGACTTTCCAAGCTGTTGAACTGTCAAAAACAAAACAAAATAAAACAAAACTTCTTTTATTTATAAAATGCCAGGTTTGGAGTGTCTTTGTTTTAGACCTGAAAGGGCTAAGGTAAGGTCTTTCCACATGAAGAATGTTAAATATGCTATTAAAAATGATTGTATCAACAATAAAATATAAAACTCGATTGCAGATATACTTGAAAATTATGAAAAAGAACAGTATCAAAATCTATGGAATGTAACTTTAGTAGTGATATAAAGAAATCTATGCCACAAAATAATTATATCAAGAAAAATGAAAATGAGTAAATTAAACTCTCAACTCAAAAATCTAGAAAAAACCATGTACAGATAAAAAAGTATATCAGCAATTATTAAGGAAAAAATTGAAACATTAGAAAATAAAATCTCTACAAGTGATAAAATAATTAGTACTTTAAAAATTACTGTAATACACACTACTACATAAAATAGTTATGATAATAAACTTGAAAACTTTGATGAATGAACACTTTTCTATAAAAACCCAAAAATCTTAGTCACATCTGACTAAGAGAGAGAGATTTAAACCAAGTACTTATTACAGATGAAAAAGAGGAAAATTTACCAAATCATTAAAGATAATTCCAATGATATTTAAATAATTCAAAGCACAGAAAATGAAGGAAACAATCTTCACTTTTTATAAAGATCTTGAAAAATATTGAACCTAATAATAAATAGCCTAAACTCTCTTAAGGACATCCGTGAAAAAGTAATAAATAAAAAATTAGCAAACACAATTAAGGAGTTCATTTAAAAAGGATGCATCATGATCAAGTGAATTTCATTTTAGAATTACAAGGGGCATGCCACATAAGACAATTAATGTCAATCATCCTAGGTATAAATAGAAAGACAAAAATAATTTAATGTGGATTAAAAATCTGAACAATGCAGTTCTACTGTCTGTTTAAAACATTTATTGAAATAGGGACTGGGTGCTTCACTAACTCTGTCTCTTTCTTTATATATACATACCCATAAGCACACACATTTGTCTGTGTGTGTGTGTGTGTGTGTGTGTGTGTACAGTATGTAATATCTCAAAACCAAACATTCCTGCTAAAATTAAGAAGAAAAGGAAAGATATTTATGATCCCTCCGCTATTTAATGCTATTTTAAAGATATGTAAAGTTGACAAGAAAATTAAATGTATTAAAATTTAGGATAAGCAACCTCAATTTCTCAAAGAAATGATTAATTTTAGGACACTCAAAATAATCAATGGTAAAGTGAATATAATTACATGAGATTAAAATAAAATACCATGTTGTGAAGGTCATCAAACTAAAACAGAGTAGCTTTTTATATAATGAAAAATAAGACCTCTCTATGAGAATTAATAAAAAATGTCCTACATAAAAAGTTACAGACAATTAAAACATATTACACATTCTTGTGCAAATAAATTGTTAGTTAATAAAAAGGAAAACACAAAACCTCACTAGAGAATATTATGAAATCCACTCATTATTTTGAAAACCATTTTAAAAAATAGAGTTGATGACAGGCTGGGGGAATTATCCGTTATTTATTTGGACAGTCAAATGTTTGATAGGGAATAGTTTACCTTTTTTAGAGTCTACCATTTCAAAAATGAATAAAGGTCTTCTCCTATACGTAAGTCACATTTCACTTTTTGTTTAATGTATTCCTTTGGTCTTTGACTTTTTGCATATTGCCTATGGCACGTGTAACTGTAGATCTATATATCTATCCTAGTTGAAATTTGTTGAACTTTCAATGTAAATATTAATGTTTTTCATTAAATCAGTGAGGTTTTTTTTTTGTATTTTTCCTGCTCATCTCTCGTCTTTCCCCCTAGAGTTTTATTCAAATGTGTGTATACATGGTGATATTGCCTAAAATTATGAAAATCTATTCATTTTTTTCTTTAATCTGTTATTCTCCCTGCTTGTCAAACTAAAAAAATCCTATAACTTTATTTTTTGAAATTACAAAACTGCTGTAAAGTTTATTTATTGAAATGTTCTTTTCAACTATTGTGCTTTTCAGCTCCAAATTTTTTATTTTATTCTTTTTATATAGTTTCTTTTTCTCTACTAAGATTTTCTATTTGCTCAGCCTTTATTATCATAGCTTCCTGTAATTATTTGTACATATTTATAATGACTGATTTGGAGTTTTGGTAAATCCAACTTCTGGACCCATATGGAATCAGTTTTTCCTTCAGTTTTATTTATTATTACTTTATGTATATTATAACATTTGATTAAAATAGTTTTGGATTCTATTTTTATTTTGTGAGAGGTGATATTTGTGGTTCTCTTCCTTTTTCCTTTCTCCTATTTCATCTTCTCTTTCTTCATGCTTAGTTTTCTTTTATTTTGAAGAGAATAAAAGCAAATAACATAATAGAGTCAATTAAAGCAAAGCAATGAATGTGATACATGGCTTCAAAACAAAATAATAGAAAATAAATAATGGTTACTGCCTGCATGAAGCCCCCTGATGGCGGCCAGCATACACATGAGGGCGGGGCTGACTGCTGCTTCTCCTGACCCATGCTAGCTATTGGTGGGAATTGTCCCCAGTGGCAGTTGTGTGTGTGTATGTTCAGGGCTGGCTGCTGCTTCTAGCAACCTGCTCTGGCTATCTACAAGAAGCTCTCTGATGGTGGACAGTCTTTTTCTTTTTCTTTCTTTTATAACTTGTGCAAACTTTATGTTTAGGATCTGTCCTTTTGGTGATATTTAGTCACTGATGTCTCTGCACAATTTCACATAAATTGTTAGTTGTATCCTTTAGCTTGACTCTCTATGGTCCACTCTGTGTCTGCATAGTCAAGTAGTCAGTCATAGCCTTGTTCCATTAACCCCTTGAACGCTTGCTTGTCAATTTGCTTAAATTAAATTTTCTCTTCAGTTCCTGGGTTGCTCTTGGCTTTTAGTTTTCCTTTGGTTTTGGTATTTCACCTATGTCCATGAGTATTTTATTGTCTTATAGGAATGTATGAATACTTTAATTCAGTCCTCTATCTTTGTCTTTTTCTGGTCTTTTGGGTCTGTGTCAAGCCATATCATTCATTTTCTGCTGGATTGATTACGTTTAGTTGAAAAGCTTATTCTCTAATTTCTCTTTCTCTAACAGCATATATGCTATTTTTTATGACTAGACCCAAGCTGGAAATCTACAGCCATCCATGACCAAACTCTAGGGAGTAAGGTAGACACGGTCCCAGGCAAAAACAGACACTTGCTGTTTTACTTAAAACCATAGAAGTTTAAAAATAAATAATGTTGCTCAATTTTTGTCTATGTGAGTGAGCTTTTTGAGTGGTTAACTGTAATAAAGATTTTTTCATTTTATTTTACTAGTGTAAGTTTGTAACTCATGAAGTTTATAATCATCTTGGGGCATGGTTACATGTACATATCAGAGTTAGAGTTTCAGATGATGAAACAGAGTAGGAAGTAAATGGACATCAGATGAATTAAAAATCCTTAGCACATGTATAATCTCCATTTATTTACCTAACATAAGACATGGTACAATCTTATTCTCTTTTTCTTTACTTCTTTTTCTTTCTCTTCTTTTGTTAGCAGTAGAGTAGTATTTATCTAGCCTTCATAGAATGGACCATTATAGTTTATAGCTTGTGCTTTGAATTTAAGATCAATAATCTCTACTCTTCAAAGTGTTATTTTATTTTTATTTGTGTAATCATTCTAACCCCACACTCATGATAAAGAGCTATCTGAAATGTGAATAACTCACATTTCTTGATAGCACACTTTGGGTTAACTGGTACCTCCCAAGAGAAATACCAGGTGAAAACATTTTTTTTTGTATACTGTCAAACAGTCATTATTGTATAAAACATTCAAAATAAGACAAGAATAGGAGGAATCACAATTCCAGGAATACAGTAAATTATCACTGGAGTTTACTTTAAGCTATTTGAATTTAAAGCATTAAATTCTTTCTAACTAGTTGCTCAAATGATACCTCAGTGAAGTCAAGTAGTCAACTAAATCTTTGCATTTTTCTGTTACCACCTTTTAGAAGATAAATAGTTTGAATCTATTTTAGTTTTATTGGTTTTCATTTATTTTCTGCTTTTTGTTAGAATGCAAACTTGTATGGGCAAAATTGTCTCTTTTGTCTATAAAGCAATAGCATGCATATGGTAAGTACTAAATAAATTGTTTTCAGATCAAGTAACAGTATCCCTCATGAAAACAATCCAAAGGTAATTTGCTGTTATTCCACAGAACTGGAAATAAGCTTAGTTTTTTATAATAAACATATAAAAGTCACTGAATTGTAAAGTGTAGATAATGTAACTCCTAAAATTTTGTTACTCCTTCTGAATCATTTTAACTTATTCAGAAAAGAGTTATGATAGCTTATTTACCAGATTATTCTCTGGAGAGTCTTGACTAGTCATTTCTCTGGAGAATTTGTTTTTAATCCATTTTCAAGTTAATTTTTAACGAAAATCTTTAAACAATATTGCATCATAGGTCTTTTTTTTCTTTTTATAATGTTAAATATGGGAAACAAGTTTAAATTGCTCATGTGTGCCCATTCATATATCTCTGTGTGTGTTTTACAATATACCATCTAACCTTATTAGAAGAGATACTAAATACATTATGCTATTACAGTAAAGATGTGAACACTACATCATTTCCTCACAAGATTATG
Organism: Dolichotis patagonum; assembly: GCA_004027295.1. Lineage (NCBI taxonomy): Eukaryota > Metazoa > Chordata > Mammalia > Rodentia > Caviidae > Dolichotis > Dolichotis patagonum. Next base: position 106,411 of record PVJX010002907.1, read on the forward strand.
TTATCTTTTTGTAAGCCACTTTTGGCAATTGATTTGGGAAAATTTAACAATTGATGATAGTTTCAAATTGCTGTATCATCTCAATCTTTTAATACAGATATCTTAATCTTGTAATATCACAATCTAATGGTTTCTTTCCCTGGCAGTGCTTTGAACTTTTGCTGCAAAGTGCTATGTGTACTATTTGCATATACACAGGATCGAGGACACTTGTGTTTAAGAGCAAATCCAATTATGTTCTCTGACTCTGGCTAGCCAAGATGACTTCGCACCATTCTGTATCTTTCTGGGAAGGCTTAATACCACAACCTGTGATCAGGCTGAGACCACAATCTGCATGCATGTTAAGTAGTCACTTGTGCTCCTTAAAACTCAACATGGCATTTTATTCTTTGAGCCTCAGTAGCACATCATTTGGACCTGAAGTCTTCAGAATCTTTCATGAACATAGTTGTTCAAATGAAATCCATCATGTTATGTAGTTGGGGATGGGAGAAGTAGAAAATCTCAAAGAATTAGCTATCTTTCATTTTCTCTTTTTTCATTGTTGGTTTCTTTTTGTTTTGTTTTCATTTGTTTTCCACACTTGGAATGGAATCCAGGTCTTGACACTTTTCAAGCCAGAGCTCCGCCATGGAACTCCATCTCTAGCTCCGCTTCTTTCTTATCTGTTGTCATGGTTTAGACCTGAAATGTGTCCATAAAGTGTCATATAATGGGAGGTGACTGGATCATGAGGGTGTAATACTCAACAGTAGATTCAATCATTGATGATTCAGTAGGTAAATGTGCTGTAAAGAGGTAGAGCCTTGTTGGCAGAGGCAGATCAGGGGGCAGTGACCTGGAAGCAAGTATTCTCATGCCTGGCTCCTGTCTGGTTCTCTCTTTCTCTGCTTTATTATACCATACTATTTCCATCTTGGAGCCAGCCAATCATAAGGTGAATCTACTGGAAATGTGATCTAAACTAAACCTTTCTTTAAGTTTCAGGTGTTGGGTGTTTTGCCCTGGTGATGGAAAAGCTGACTAATTCATCTATCCTTTTTATTCTCTTTGTGTACCCCAAACTGCCAAAGAATATAACTTATTTTTTATTTTAAAGAGACTAAAACAAAACAAAACAAAACAAAACAGAACAAAGCAAATCAGAACAGAACAATGCAAGCAACACAGGACTTCACAGCAAGACAGCAGGATATCAACAGTGGCTATCATAATGTCTCTTGCTTTCTTTGACATAGTTGATCATACCTTCACACAATAATACTAAACATAACAAAATAGTATAAAACCAATCAAAAGAATGAAAGCAATTACAGGGCCTCAAAACCAGGTAACAGGAAATGAACAATGGTTACTATAATATCTCATCTTCTTCAAAAAGGTTGTCCATACTATCACACATAATAAAATTAAATAAAACACAAAAAAACAAAACCAATGAAAACAACAGAATAAAAGTATGATAGGATTTCAAAACAAGATGATAGCAAATCAGGAATGGTGACTATAATGTCTCATTTTCTTCAAAATAGCTGTTCATACCATCACACGTAATAAAATCAAACAAAACAGAAAAAAATTTGCCAAATGAATGAAAGCATTATAAGAATTCAAAACAAAATAATAGGAAACCAACCATAATTACCATAATACATCCCATTATGTTCAAAATAGCTGCACATACCACGAGACAAAGTAAAATCTAACAAAACAAGACAGAACAAAGCCAAACATAACAAAATTGTGAAAACAATATAAGAGTTCAAGACAAGACAATAAGAAATTAACAGTAGTTACCATCTTTCCTTCCTCTATCACTTTTATAATAATTATTTTGCTTTTTGGATCCCATTAACTCCTTCTGTTTTATGCTAGTTTTCACTCATATGAGTTCAAACTGTTTTGTCCATGCACATGATCTCCAGTTGTATCCATTTACCTAAAAGTGCCTTGAGATTATTTTACTTTATAGCTGGGTAGCTTTCCATTTTATGAAAATACCATCTTTCTTATCCATTCTGTTGTTGATGGGCAAGTTACTCTTGTTTATTTCTGGTCTCTTGTTGCATGAAACAATGGTTTTCTCTCCTTTGATTATCAGTCTATGAATTTCCTTTCCAGTTAAATGTGATTCTTCTATAAAGCATATTGATGAATCTTATCACCTGATCCACTCTACCAGTGTTTCTTGTTTTGGCAAATTGAGGCCATATACATTAATGTTTATGGCCAACATGCACTGGCTTATCTCTAGCTTGCTATTTTCCTGCCATTGGCTTCTTATTTTTCATCTCTACTCAATTGCTTGCCCCCCTTGATGATCTCCATCTGCCATGGTCCTGGAACTGTGGTCATTTTTATCCCTCTCTAGAATGTCCTTGAGTACTCTCCTCTGTAGGATTTGTTTGGTGGTCATGAATTCCTTCAGTTGTTCTTTACCATGGAAGTATCTTGTTTCTTCATTAATTTTGAAAGCTAGTTTTGCAGGGGACATAAATCTGGGTTGGAAGTTGTTTTCTTTCAGGACTTGAAATACTTCAAGTTCTTCTTGACTTGATGGTTTGTATTGAGAAGTCTGTCATGACTCTGACAGGTTCTTCTTTATAACATTATAGTGATCTGTTTCTTTTCTCTAACAGCTTGTAATATTCTATTCTTGTGCTGAATTTCTGGGACCTTAATTATATGTCTGGGTGTAGATTTATTTTGGTTATGGCAAGTTGGAGTTCTATATGCATCACTTATCTTCATGCCTGATCTTTTTCCCATGCTTGGATAGTTTTCTCCTATTACTTCTATAAAAAGCCTTTTAATTTCATTTGTATTGACCCCTGATTCTTCACTGATACCTATCATTCTTAGATTATGCTTCTTTGCATCATCTTACAGCTATTGAATTTTTATTTCCTGATTCCTTGTTATTACTATTATTATTTTATTTTGAAAGTAGTAGAAATACAATAGAATAAGACAGAACTAAGCCAATCGAGACAGTGCAATGAACTTGGTACAGAACTTCATAGTAGGATACTGGGATAACAGTAATAGGTACCATAGTATATCTTGCTATCTTCACAATAGTTGTCCAGTCAATTAGGTATAGAAAACTCAAATCAAACACAGAACATTATAAAACCATTCAAAAGGGAATATTGAATATAGTAATACAATTAATTGTAATGAAACAAAACAGTGAAAAAAATTGTTTTCAAACAGAAGATGGAAGCAAATCTTCCATATTTTCTATATTGTATACAGTCATCCTCTCAAGACATGCTCAGACCTCTGTTCCCAGTTGCTAACTGGAGAATGGGGGATGTTTGATTTCCATCAGGCTCATGGGGGCTGCCAACTGGATGTCCTCTTGGCTCACACCAAAGGGAGGAGGTTACCAAGAGGGCAGGTGAGTTACCTTCTTCTGCAGCTGCCTGGGTTCCACCATGGCCGGTTCTCCCCTTCCTATTTTTAATAGATCTTTCCATTCACAATCACTAGCTGTAATCCTATCTTCAAGGTTTGAAAGTCTACAGTCTTTTTCAAGCAGTTTTGCCAGCTTTTGATTGATTTTTTAATTTCCTGGATATTATTTGAATCTGTTTCATGCATTGTAATTCCTTTCTATATTGTTCATGGTTTCCATAATTTTCCTATGCTCCTCTTTTTTTAATCTATGTCTTTAGATATGCTGAGCAATACTTTCATTATGTTTGTCATTTCTTCTTTTACCTGAGACATTGTTTCTGATTTAATTGCTTTTGCAATCTCATGAAGTTGTTTCATTAATTCAGTTGCTATTCCCTCAGATATTTCAGGTTTTTGACTTCCATTTTGTTCCATGACTATATTTCACAGACTTGTTCTGGGTGTACTGGGTATCTAAGATTGCCTTTTGCTCTTTTGTCTTGACATTCTCTTGGGTTCCTCCCAACAAGCTGCTTGTGGGGCCCCAGACACTCCCCATGTTGGCTGCCCTTCTGTAGTATAAGGGAATGGGACAGGCACCTGGTGTCCTCTGACCCAAGATTTACATGGAGATAGCAAGATTTGGGGTGGGCTTCTCCAGGCCTGTGCAGCTACACTGGCGCTTCTCCAATGACCAGGTCTGCTTGGACATTTGCCTGAATGTCTACACTGAGACTCCAGTGATGGTTTCAGTCACACAGGGGTGTGTTTGTCTGATTTTCCTGGTGGGTGATGGATACCTGAAGGAACCAAGGGGCTCCACAAGGTGGCCTACAGGTGCATGCAGCTTACTTGGCTGTGCATCCCTGCTCCAGCTGGTTGCCCACAGAAAGGTGCCTTCCAGTGGCAATGCCTGGCAGGTGGAGGTGCATCTGCTGGTCCTTTCTGCTGGTGCTCCAAAGAATACGTCATATTTCAGGAAATATACAAAAGCCCTATGAATAAGGATCACCATTTTTTAACTTTTGCAAGAACAACTATTAAGCATGAACTTAAAATACCAGAAACTGTAGAATGAGAACCTCTGCATTTTCTGTAGCTACCTTTTCTGAAAAGGGAGTTCAGTTTGGATTCTAAGAACAATAGTGAGGAGATGAAGGGGTGTAACTTACCAGTCATAGGGGAAAAGTAGAACCAAAACATTTTTAAACCATCATTTGTTTCTTCAATTCTTTATTTTGCAATAACAATTTAAAAGTGTGAATATGCCAGATAGTGATATCTTTTAGCAAAAATTAGTATGGCTATAGAACTGAAGGAAAGTAAGACAATACTCATAGGAGCACTGTATTGCAAAAAATCTAAGATGTAGTCATAGCAGTCATTTTTTAACACACATTTACAGGGTAGATAATATGGTTGATCTCACAGATCTCTTTTTTGGAGTCAACCACATATCAGGTATTCACTATAAGCTAGTGAGTGTGTTTGGGCTGACACAGGTGATATACACAATAGTCATTAACACCAAGAAGTGTGTATTTGACATTGCTTGACAGACAATGAATTAGCCATGGTCACTGCCAATGAAAATGGTATAATGTAAGAGGCTGGAATAGGTATTAAAATTCTTAACTGATATCAAGAGTAAGGAACAGGTACTTTAGAACAAAATAAAAATAAAATCAAAATCAGTGAACTATAATTCTCTAAGCTTCAGCATGTTGTTTATTTATTTACTTTTTTCTTTGAATATTTTTGAAACAAAAACATAATCTCCAGAGTGAGATAGATCAGATCAATTTGATATGTGATATCTGAAAAGTCTTCAATATTTCTTTCATAATCACTAAACACATGAAATAAGTATCAGGTTGTTATTTAAAATAGCAATAATGTAGCTAAAATTGATTACTTAAGGAAGACAAAGTATTACTGAGTCTAAATACAACTATCAGTGTTATTTGAGCTATCTCCAAACAAATCCCCTAACACAAGGGATGCAGCTGAACTAACATAAATATACAACCCACAGTCACATGAATCCTCAGCTGATCAAGAGATGGAAAGCAGACAGTTTTCAGTGCTCTGTTTAAATTTCAACATAGAGAGGAAGGAAGGGATTAGCAATGATTCACAACTGTGAATACATATTTAGGAAAATTTTAAAAAGTGTTTTGTGTTTAATATCAGCTGTGAAAACACTGAGTTAAATGTCACTGCAAATTAATTTATTAAAGTAATATGAAAAGTGCTTGTCTTTATTATAATCATGTAAAAGTGTCATTATTCTCATTAAGATTGTTATTGTTTACTTTGTTGCACATTCAAGTCTTTTTTCATAACATTTCATATTTCTATACTTTAAAATTTTATGTTATATTGTCAAAATTGCAAAATCCTCCCTCCAATGGTACACTGGGAGGAGATATGTACAAGTTATCAGCAGAGCTATTGGGTTTCATAAAAGGTCACTTATCCATGGATTTTGTCCCACTACTTGTAGCAAAAAGTTTGGTAGAGGACTGGCCAAGACACTGTACGAGATATCTTATGGGTCCTCATCAGGAAAATCAGCAGGAGTAGCAACACTCACCAATCTTAAAAGATATGGGAAAACAGATAGATAGATAGATAGATGATAGAAAATGTATATCTACTTATCATAAAACCATGAAAGGCAAGTATAACTTCAATGCAAAAGTTTAAATAAATATTTGCTAACCCTATGAGTATGAATTTCATACATGGCACTTTATTTAGTTTAATATAAAATAATAATAACCTATCCCTTCCCAACTAGAGTTAAACACTTTTTGTTCTTTTACTTTACACTGTGACAAATGTCTGATTCATGGTCAGGGTTAAATGTTATATTGTTGAGTGATAAAAGGATTTTATGACTTCCATTTAAGGATGGAACTGACAACTCCCATCTATCTGCACAGCTTTTGAGTTTTTATATTGTAAGAAAGAAAAGTTGTATCCTTTAAACAAAAGGAACCCTTAAAATGAGCAATCAATCAGAACAATAGAACAGCCTCAATGATAGACAAAGTACTCAGAATCATGCTGGTACCCCCTTTATTAGCTGTCAAACATCACCAGGTGTCTTTGAGAGCCATTTTCTCCCTTTTTATATTAATGAAATAATGATTAATTTGAATAGCAAGCAGTGTTTTGCAAGGGACATATAAATACATTTTCACTGGGGAGTTGGGACAGTTGCATAAAACTTGGTAACTGGTGGTACACAATTCTCTCCTTCAGGGCCACAGGTGGGGAACAGTAGGTGCTGGGTTGCAGGAAGCTGGAGGAGGGGTCAACCCAGGACCAAGGTTTCCAGAAAAGGCAACAGAGGGGTCATACCTTGGCCTAAGGGAATCACAAAATGTAGAAAAAGTAGGGCACTCTGGAAAGATTTTCCATATTTCTGCTCACCAATAACCTTCAATTAGCCATTTTCCTAATAAGTTTAAGAAGATATCTTTTTACCCTCAATTTCTCATTTTGTTAACATGCTCAGTAGGCAGAACTTCATAAGCCCAAACTGCTGCAGCCTTTGTTGCTATCTCTTCTTTTATTTTGTAGAGGGTTTTTTAATGAAAAAAGTAAAACAATATTTCATAACCAAATAATAGGTGGATAATGATAATACATTGTGTGTTGTTACCTTCAAAGTAGTTACCCAGAGTACAAGATGTGGGCATAAAAAAATTCTCCAAACCATATTAGCACAAACCTCTCTTAGAAACTAGCAGTAACACTGTATTTTATTTTTTGAATTTTTTTGTTCTTTTTGTTTTTCGTGGTTGTTTTTAGAGAGACATTTATCTTGTTGAAAAGAATGAGGTTGACATATATTATCATTACAAAGAATGTGGCAAAATGACTCCTTCTGGAAATTATAATCATGAAAGAGTCAGAATTTTCTTCATCTCACCAAAAGAAGACAGAATAGAGCTCTTAAGTTTTTTTCTCTTTCTATTTCTAAAACCTGTACAGGAGAGTAAAAAGGAAGTGAAGTGATGTAGAGGAGGAGATTAAAAAAAGAGGAGGAAGAAAAAGAAGGAAGATGAGGAAGGAGAAAGGAGGAATAGAAAGAGCAAAGATTTCTGGGAAAGAACAGGAATGACTGGCCAAGGAAATGAAACATATTACTGGTAGTTTCTAGTGTTTCTGTAACAAGTTTCCTGATGGCATGTGGACAAGAGGAAATTACATGTGGCTGAAAAAATACTGCATTGTAAAGATTTGTAGATATAATATTTATACTTGCATTTTAATATAATAGAATATCCATTTAGAGCCTCACACAGGGAAGAATTTGAAGCCTGCTGCTTGCTATGGGACATTTAATATCAGCTAACTCCTTGGAATGTTAGACTTAGAGATGGGAAGAATACCAGAATCAGCACATAACACAGGCATCACTAAGGTCAGTCTCCCCTCAGGATGCCTAATGGCTCTCTGAAGATGCACAGAAAGTATAAACCTCCTACAGAAAGGCAGAAACCATGAATTCTGTTTTGAAGATGCATTCCAAAAATTTAGAAAATGAGGGCAAAGATCATTACTCATGTAGTTCATTAAAAGTTCTTCTGCACTATGACAGGAAAATAACATTGGGTTGATCAGAAATATAGATCAGCTTTTGAAAAACTGCATCTCAAAGAGGACCATTCAAAAATGTATTCAACCACAACATATTCAAAAAGGTACTATCATTATGTTTTCATTTTCTAATAAACAATCATGATGCATTTCAGAAAGTTATATGTATTCTTTTTAAAAAATTTTATTTAAAGAAAAAAAACAAAACAGAAAAAGGGTAGAAAAAATACAGAATTTTAAAAAAAATAGACAGTAAGAAATCACGAGGCAGCAGGATAAGGGGCCTCTCTGAAGGAGACAGCTCATATGCCAGAATAAAACATACTGGAGAGATCTGGACAGAGGGAGATGGATTCTCTCAACCCAGGAAGAAACTGAAGGGAAACAAGCTGCTCCAATACAAAGTCCTGGGGTTACCATTAGAGAAGCTAATATCTGAGCTGCTCTTGCCAAGCCGCCTGAATTCAGGCCCAAGACCAGCCTGAGGACCCAAACCCATGCAGATGCGACTGGCTTGAGTGGCCCCCCACATGGAGCTGAGCCGCCCACGCACAACTCCCTCAGAGGCGCTGTGGACTCGTGCCACAGCCCCGCTGAACTCTAAGGTCAGGGAGCCCAGTGGAGAATGGAGCCAGAGAGGGACTAGCATTAACCCGCAGTGAGTGCTGGGAATAAGACCCTCCCACAGGAAAGGGGCGACCAACAGGATGACATGTTGGAGTCAGGCAGGATGGGCCTGAACTGGGAACCACAGTGACTTCAGTTGGTTGCTCTGCTCCCAGAGCAGATTGGTGGGATCTGCTTGATCTGGGTCACACCCTTGGCCAGTACCCAATAAATCATCCCAAACTGATTCCCTACACGCAGCACACACTGACACAGTGAGCCTGTGAATGTTGGCTGGCCCAGAGGGGAGGGGCCAGCATATGCCACCCCTTCTTGAACCTCAGTGGCTGACAGGGGACTGGAGAGGGCAGAAACCCCTAGCCTGTGTGCTCCAGAAGAACCATAACCAACAAGGAAAGGCGCTGGGAACTACACAATATGCTTGTATGGAAGGAACCAAAACATGATGAGAGAAAAGAATAAAAAGTCCCCAGCTCCCAACCCTGAGAATATTGATCCAGGAGAGATAAATACAAAAGAGATTGAGGGAAGCAAACATGCAACATAAAACAGTGTCAGCAGACATAAAGAGATATCTTCAGAACTTTGTAAATGAGCACAAAACTAAAATATTAATTCAAGTTAAGCAAGATATAAGTAGATTATAAAAGAAATTCTAAGCACCTCTCAAGAAGACATAGAGAGAAGAATGGAGGAACACAAAAAAGGAGAGAAATGTTCAATGAAGAATATAAAGAAAACCTAGCATACATGAAGCAGATTCAAAAAGATTACCAGGAAACTAAAAACTTCATTGAAAGCTGGCAAAACTGCTTGAAATAAACTAAGGATAGACTATCAAAACTTGAAGACAGGTTTGCAATGTGTGATTATGAAAGGAAAGATCTCTTAAAAATAACAAGGAAAAAGACAGTAACAATACAATGGCTAAAAGATGACAAGAGGATCTGTAATTAAGAATAAAACATGTAAATGAAGAAGCAGGAGTCAAAACAAAGGAAATGCAAACACTATTCACAGAAATTAGTAAGGAAAACTTCCCAAGCATAACAAAAGGAAATGATATTCAGATGTATGAGGCATACAGAACTCAAACCACCTACAACCAAAACAGAGCTACACCCAGACACATAATAACCAAGATCCCAGAAATTCTATATAAGAACAGAATATTAAAAGCCATCAGAGAAAAGAAACAGGTCACCTATAAAGGAAAACCCATCAAAATCATGGCAGACTTCTTGACACAGACCATCAGGTAAAGAAGAACTTGGAGTGAAGTAATCCAAGTCTTAAGAAAATAACCTCCAGCCCAGATTGATGTATCCTATAAGAATGTCACTAGAAATTAATGGAGAAACAAGATGCTTCCATGACAAAGAGGAACTGGGGGAATTTGTGACCATCAGTCCAACCCTACAAAAAATACTAAAGTATATTCTAGAGAGAGAGAAAAAGAATGCAGGATTTCAGGAACAGTGGCAGAGAGGCCTCAATGAATGGGGCAGACAGTGGAATGAAAGAGAAAAGTAGACAACCAATGGCAGAAAAATTGCATAGCAGAAATGAGGCAGAGAAGGTTGGCTATAATCTCAAACATAGATGGTCTTGATATACTAACAAAAAGAAACACAGGCAGAGTAGGTCAGGAGATAGGGTCCATCGAGATGCTCTATATTGGAAACATAATTAACCTGAGGGAGGGTTTATGGACAGAAAGTCAAATATGAGAAAACAATGTTCTGTGTGACAGGGAACCAGAGAGAAATAGGGGCAACTCGACCAGCACCTCCAGATAGGTTGAAAGGACCTGATACTTTTGTGTAGTAGAGAGCTACTCAGCTATAACAAAGGAAAACCTTGAGGCTTTTATAGGTAAAGGAATAAAACTTGAGATGAAGCCCAGGAGGGCTTACCCTAACTAGTTCAGAAGGTTCAGAACTAGTTAGGGTAAATAGCAGGTTAATCCCCCAGTCTAAAAACTGAGGGAGTTAGTGGGACCCAAAATGGGCAGTGCACCCTGTGGGCATGAAAGGGGAAGAATTCTCTAAAAAAGGAAGGCAGAGGATATTGTTAATAGTGTATCAGGATTTAAAATGTACATTATTCTCACCGCTCTGTTTAGATGGATTATATGCTGTTCCAGTTTGGCTATTTGCACTAGATTTGAGGGCACAGACAGTTATCCCCAAAATAGCAGGATATATTATGGTAATCATCCTTAATTTCCTATTATCTTAATCTGAAGCCCTGTATAACTTACACTGTCTTATTTTGACTGATCTTATTTGAATCTGGTTTGTTAGATTGCTGTTTTGTATTGACTGATTTTATTCGAATCTGTTATGATTGATAGTATCAAGTCTGAGAGTATAGGCAACTGAAGATGACAAGATTCACTAGGATAGCCACTGTGGTTTATTACCTGCTTTTGAAGTCTTATAATGTCTCCAATATTTTGTTTTTATTAATATTGTTATATGCTGCTGAGACATCATAGTAACCATTGTAGACCACCTTGTATTGTGGTTTTATATGACTTTTTTGCTTCATGTTTTCCTAGGAATTTGTTTTGTTTTGTCTTTCTTTGTTTTTTTTCCCTGCAATACAGGAAGAATTGATATACATGTAGAGACTCATGCATATGTAGAACTTATGAACAATTTATGAGAACCAATTATATAACACATGATGAAATGAACAACTACTTTGAAGAAAAAGAGGCACTATGGCACCCAGTGCTGATTCTGTAGCATCATGATGTGAAATCCAGCAATACTAACATTCTTTGTTTAGAGTGATTTTAGTCTGTTTTGTTTTGTTTAAGTTCAACATACATGAAGGTATGGACAGCTGTTTTGAAGAGAATGAGAGACACTATGACAACCATTCTTGGCTTCCCTATTGTCTGGTCTTAAAGACCTAAAATGCCTTCCTCATCCTGTTCAGATCAGTTCCATACTAAGTTGTTTCATGTGATTTCTCTGTATGTTAAGATATGGACAACTATTTGGAAGAAAACAAGAGTCAATATGATAGTGAAGATCTCTGATTGTCTTGCTTTAAAATTTATGTCTCTTATATTGCTTTCTTGTGTTTGGTTGTTTAATTTTACACTTTTTAAAATAAAAAAAAGAAATCACTAGTTGATAAATTACATATTGTCCTCTTAGAAATAGTTGTTCAAGTTATAAAATTAAAGCATACAAAGTGGACATTCAAACAGTGACACTGCAAACAGTTCTGTTCAACAATCTAATAAAAAACTTAGTAATATGTTTATCCATCCTACACACTTAAACATAAATGCAGTTATATCCTTTAAAGCACTTCCTTTTCCTCTCTTTTTTTACAATAATACTTACACATTTTGGGTTTTATTATTCCTACATTTCTTATTACTTTTTACACTAAAGACACAATGTGATATTTATAAATATGATTCTTATTTATTTCAGTAATGAGGATAGTCTCAAGTTGTCTCCATTTACTTATGAAGGCCTCAAGATCATCTTTTTTATAGCTGATTAATATTCCATTGTATAAAAATACCACATCTTTTTCATCCATTGTGCAGTTGATGGGCATCTTAGTTGTTTCTGAGTTTTAGCTTTTATAAATTGTGCTGCTATGAACATGGGTGCACATATATCACTG
>PVJX010002908.1:0-37057 GCA_004027295.1 Dolichotis patagonum
CATTTGATGGGAAAAATCCACTATTTATTTTTTACTATAAGTCTATTGTAAAGACACTGGAGCTTAGAATGATATTTGTTCCATCACAAGCTATTTAATAAATCTAAGTGTCTAATTCCCAAATATAAAAACACACCACTGAGGTCCTCAATCCCATGGAAATCTTTGGTGAGCTCTTTCTTCAAAGAAAGAGCTAACAATAGATTCTTTGCACAAGTCTTAGTATACTCCCTTAGCATTTTCCAGGTATTTCCTTTCTTAGATATATACATTTTAAAAAAGCTGTGGCACTGACCCTTTAAGCTAAGAACATATATAAATTCAATGCTCAACTGAGGTATTAAAACCCTTAAGGACCACTTTGAAGAAGAATAGTAAAATAACCTTGAATCTCCGGAAAGAGAAAAAAATATTAAACATACCTACATGCACAGTTATTTTTCAAGGTGGATCAGCTCGATAAGAAATTATGACCTTTTTCTGTACTTTATTTTATTTTCCAGATCTAAAAGTCTTGCCAGTGCCTGAGGCGTAAGTCAGAGGAGTCTCCATTAGCACTCCAGAGACTTGGCCCTTTCCTCTTAGGCTCCGCGGTGTCTGACTGCGTGACCTTGTTTGGTGAGAAGACACAGATGGAGTCTGTCAGTAAATCTTGTTAATGGAACAAGTATTCCTACTGTTAGATGAGTGTTGCACCTGATCCTGGTGTTTCCTCTCTTAGTAAACAACCCTGATTCCCCCTCCAACAGCAGTCTCTTCCCTCTCACCATCAGGGTTTTCAGCATCAGCTTGTTCCGGGGATTATCTAAAAGAATGTCTCTTGCTGTGAAGTTGGGGTGCCCTCCCTGCCCGAGCACAAGCCTTTGCTGGCTTTGAAAGCCGGAAAGTTGCCATTGAGTGTGACAAGCTTGTACCTAGACGTACTAGACTGTCTCCATGCTAGAAAGTTTTTTAGGGAAAAATAAGATCTGCTAGCAGGTTCCACTGTCATAATTTGTTATTTTGCTCTGTTATGTTTTTGTGAAATAAAAGGGCTTGAAAGGAGATATTCTTGGAAAGAAAGATTGGACTATGCCTCCAAGAATATGTTTATAAGGGAATGGCACAGTGGCAGATTGTACCAGAAACTTTGGAAAGCCTATTTAATCTATACCCATGTCAGTAACCCTTTACATAAAATAGTTAATGATTACTTAAAACAACCCCCCAAAAAACAAAAAACTAGTCTTATAGGTCTAATGAGAGGATGAAATGATACATTTGAGGTGACCTTACTTTTTATTTTTTGGTACCAGGACCTTGCACTTGCCAGGCAGACACTGTACCACTGAGCTATATTCCCAGCCCTATTTGAGGTGACTTTAGTTTGAATTATAAAACTGTATACTAGCATCTAACTATCATTGTAACTTTTGCATATAAAAAGATTGTTACAAATGCACAGTCAGAAACATATTTTCAATCCTAGCAGGCATTTAATATGTAAAAGCATTCATTATGAAAACATCTTGAAACAAAGCCAGAAATGTCTGTATAGTAGACCGGAATAAAATAATTCACAAACAATAGTAATAAGGACTCATTTGCAAAGGGTTTTAGTTATGTATTATTGAGAGTTAGTTAACTCTGTGTTTGTAGCAGAGGGAACTTGATAGTTTATGAACCAAAGGACACGTTCTTGGCTCCTGACTTTCCCACACACTTGTCCCTACGCTACGTAACAAGCCCTGCATTCCATAGACCTTGAGAGTTGGCAGCCACTCCCGGCTCAAGGGTTCTGTAAGAATAAGCTTTGCGCTGGTACCTGCAATTACCCAGAACTGAGGTCAAAGAGGGAGTCATAAAAATGGAAGATTAAAAAGTTCTTTCTGTATTCTAGTACTGAGACAGAAAGCACCTGGAGAATTATGATCAACTACAGGACACAGTGAACCTATTATCCCTCACGCATTATATAAAGTCTCCAAAGTGGGACCAAGGACTCTGATGACAAAAGAGTGGGGGGTTTGGAGGTGCTTCCAAGTTTAGACTGCTTTAGAAATTGAAAAGTGGAATAGAATTAGAGAGACAGAGGAAAAAACCCTTGCTGGGCTATGGAATGGCATTTCAAAGATCCTGAGCTTAAAAATATGCAGATTTGTTCACAAAAGCAAGCTCAAGGCTGAAAATGTCACTGGAGATAGAGGTCTGGCCAGATATTATATTAATTAATTCTCACTAGAACTAGCTGAATAATCATTATTCTGTGTGAAAAGGCAAAGACATATACTTTTGTAACACTTACAAAAAATGCAATGAAGTCCCCATCACTCAGAAACTGTAAGAATGACAATTTCTAATGATTGCATTAAAATACATTCACTGGCTCTCTTGTTTCCCTGAGAAAGGTCCCCCATTTTTTTTCTTTCTTGGGGCATACATTGTTACTTTTTCTCTGAATCTGCTCTCACTTTCCACCTTTTTGTGGCTGCTTATCACTTTTCTCTATACAATCTGAAAGTCTTAGTGACTTTTCTCATTGCCGAGACAAAATACCTGATACCCACAAGCTAAGGGTGGGAAAGTTTATGTAACCCAGTTTGCTGAGGTTTCAATCCATCATTCCCTGACTCGGAAGCAGGGTGTCATGGCAGAGGGGTACTGTAGAGGAGAGAGAGTGGATGGTGGGCACAAGGTACCAAAGCAAGCAAGGGACAAGACAAGCTCCTTTCTGTCCCTTACGTTGTACACAGGCTACCAGGAGTAGGGCAGTCCCAAACCAATCAATGAACTGATTTAATAATCACCCACCCTGTGTCCCAGCACCTTTAATCCCAGCATTACACCATGAATCAGCCACACACTCTAGATTCTGTCAGCTCTAAAAAGCCCCACCTACGGCTGCATGAGGCTTTGGGGGGACGTCTAGACACAGCTGTAGCTCTAATCCTGTGCTGGAAGCCAGTAGTAAAAGCCGTCTAGAGCCTTTCCTGCTGGAAAAGTTTTACTGCAGTTCCCATTGGACGACAGAACACTGAACATGAAGCTCTGATAGGGCGCAGAAGAGCTGCTTGCAGAGCAGCACCGCAGATAGCGGTTGCAGAGAGAACAGGGCTCTGTGGGCAGCTGCCCAGTGCTCTGCCAGCTTTAGTGCATCCTCTGGTGGCGCCAGCACCATGTTCTCCACAGCAGCACCGCCTCGCTGCAGGCTGAGCCCATGACCTCACAGCTTACGCAGCCCAGAGGAAACGCGCTGTCGAAATTCGTAAACTCTGATTGACACAGGTGTTTTTATTTGTCCTGATAAAGTCTCTATGAGCCATGGGATTGGATGATGCCTTTCTTTTATGATAATTAAAATACTAGTCTAAGTGAATTCCTAATATTGATAATATTTTAAAACTTCCGTAACGCAGTGAGCAATTATGTTACACTGCTTATTACTGATAAATATATTATTATAGTAGTGCATTAAGTTTAGAAAAACATATGATAACAATAACCTCAAACAATAATTGATCTACATTTTGAGGAGTTGATTGTCAGACTCTGTAGGAGGTTAATATTCTGTTATCGAATTGATTATGTAGGTGTTAAAGAAATAACTGCAGAGGAAATTTAGACCAATAAGAGTTTATTCAAAAATATTGCTGTATGGAGACAGAAACAAAGAGTATTTTAACTCAGAATGAGCTAAGGAAAGTTGGGGTGTGTTCCCCGGTGTGATTAGGCCACACTGCTTTGCTAATTGTTTCTCAAGTAGTTAGATTTCTATGGTACTGCAAAGAGCAAGGCATAGCCTTGCTGCTTTTTCTGATGATTACATTTCAAAAGGAAAACCTGCAGCGGAAGAGAGATATGCCAGGTTTGTAAAACTGCAAAGAGGCTGAGAGATTTATATCTCAAATAAACTAAGAAGAAATTGTCAATTGAAAGTTCTCTAAAGTAAATCATACAAGAAAAGGGAGATCAAAGACCTCCACTCAAGATAAAACTGTTTAAGGTGTCGTCCGCTCAGGTCCTCTTCGGGCCCTCTTGGGTTTTAACAAACTGGATGATATTAAAAACTGTAATATAACCAGTTCCAGAGAGCTGTGGGTAAGAAAAATGAGAACTAAAATGTTGACAAAGCCCCTTAGTTTCAGGGTGCACCTGGGTGGAGAAAGACAGACATTGTTAAGAACCGCCGCCTTTTCCTTTGAGATATTTTATTATTTATCTTTGTACCTTACTCCATATTTTGACTTTAGTGTGCAATGAATCATTACTTCTTTATGGTTTTAGAATTACTATGCATTTCCATTTTCCTCATTTTGTTGACTTCCTTATTTGTCTCGATTTTTTTCTTTTATAGTTCAGATTTTTCAACTCCAGTTTTTCGGTGAATTCCATTTTCATTCATTGCCCTTTCCATTTGTTGATTACCTCTTCCTCCTACGCTGCTCCACCCACTTTGCTGAGCACAATGCACTGAGCTTCCTGTACGGTTGACTGTGCCAGCCTAGAATGGATGGATTCTGACTAACACTGACTTTCGCAGGCTGAAAATACAATTTTAAAAACAGGGCTTGGTTTCTCATAGTAAACACCATCGACTTGATGGGAAATAAATCATACCCACCAGTTCACCCAAAATTGAGGTAAGTCATTGATATTTTTCATTTCAAAATATCAGCTTTTATGTGCACATGTTTCATCCTCTGACCTTGTTTCAAGGAATAAAAACAGAACAA
Source organism: Dolichotis patagonum (assembly GCA_004027295.1). Taxonomy (NCBI): domain Eukaryota; kingdom Metazoa; phylum Chordata; class Mammalia; order Rodentia; family Caviidae; genus Dolichotis; species Dolichotis patagonum. Next base: position 4,713 of record PVJX010002908.1, read on the forward strand.
TTACAGGTAGTAACTTAGAGTCAAAGTTACTTCTGTAATGCATAGAACTGTGAATATTCATTAAGAAGTCACTGTTCTCACAAGTCAGTTGAGGGGAGCCATAACCTGTGTGTTGTATTTGATTCTTTCATCTGATGTAACACTTTTGAGATTAATCTATGTTGCTTCTTTGACAGTGTTTCAGTATTTTAAATGCAAGACAATATATCTTTGTGAGTATTGCTTTAGACTGCGAACATGTTATCATCTTGTCAGTTTTTATTTAACACAATTGAGTGCGAAAGTGAGGAAGATATGAAAAATATCAGCAAATATGTCACATTTAAATAAGAGAAATAAAATAGTTTATAAGAATATGCTATGCTTGAGTACATAAAAAGAAGGAATATAGTAAAACTAAAAAAAGTACGATTTGTAGTTAGAGAATTCACCAACGTTAGCCATAGCTTCATCGTGATAATTTCATTGATCCTGGATTTAATATTTCATTCAAATCTAGAGTGATGCATAATAGTTCACATCAATATTTAAAGAAACAGACTGCTAAAGTTATTGATAACAATCTCATCATCTTCAGACAGGTTATGCATATCAAGAGATGTTATTCAAGCACATGGCATAATTGCAGTAAAATAAAGCACATTTTTGAACTGTCATGAACTATAAACCAATTTTTATCAAAGAAGAGAACATACCAGGTGACTTTTCAAAGTGTAAGGATTTGTTAAAAATCTTCAAAGATTATGCAGACTCAAAAACATGGAGAGATGAGTGTGGTGATGCATGCCTGTAATCCCAGCACTAAGGAGGCTGAGAAATGAGCGCAAATACTAGTTTAAGGCTAGCCTGACCTACATAGACTCTGTCTCAAAAAACAAAAAACAGAAGCAAAAAGACAAGCATGGAAACGTATTAATTTGGTATATATTCTCATCAAATAAAATGCACAAGAGCAGTATCTACAGTAACAAATTTTTAAAAATCCACTATTGTTTCAAATTCCTGAAAAAATAGTCATTTCGGTTATTAGTTTTCTTAGTTTGGAAAGTGCAAGAGATATTTTCAGAAGTGGTAGATTTTAAAACAGAAATTTAAATAAATGCTAAATGTAATATGTTGCTCTATGAACAACTGCCAAACTGTTGTAATGAAAAATAATACTGACTCATTGACCCAAAAGGTAATGAAGGGTTAATCAAAATACTGGAAAATGAACCAATATATTAAATAATGTACAGTTTAGATGCAAAATACAGACTGTTTTGTTGGGAGCTGTTGAAGTTGGAAGCTGACCACAGGTGCAGGGCTGGGGCATAGCCCCCCCCCCTGCCCCCAGGAACAAAGATCACCCAGGGCAAGCCACGTGAAGAAGCTGCTTCAGCCCGGAGAACACCCAGCCCCAAGGCAATCTGAACAGGCATCACGTGATATTAAGTTGCTAAATGTATAAATAAATGCCCCTGCAGTTAGGGGACAATTCCTTTCCTCCCATCAGGAGGGTAAGGGCTCTCCCTGACCCCAGCTTTGTCTCTTCTTTATGTTCTCATCCTCTCCTGGTCATTCACCCCAAGAACCTCAAGAGCTGTAGCCAGTCACTACAGTATTTAGCAAAAAACAAAAACAAACAAAAAAAAAGTAAAGGTAATTTTCATTTTTTTAATTAAGAAAATTCTCTCTGTTAGTACAGCATGGTCACACATTCCTGTAATTCCAGCACTTGAGGAGGCTGAGGCAGGAGGATCACAAGTCTGAGTCCAGCCTGAGCAACTTAGAGAATTAGCAAGAACCTGTCTTAAAAAACAGAAAGAGCTGAGGATGTGTCTCACAGAACAACATCAACAGCAGCAACTGTGAAGAAGGAAGGCTCCATCTCTGGTCGGATTCAGCAAGGGAAGCAAGCTCTGGATAATTGTAGTGTGCTTGGAACAGCTACTTCCTGCCAATCACAGGGCCGCAAAGCTGTTTGCAAAGTGTGATGAGACTGATGTGCTTTTTAAAACCTTAATTATGCATGATATGTGCTGCACACAGCTCATTGCTCCCACCGTGTTGAGGAAAATGCACAGTTCCTGGAGTTGTTGACTACTGTGGTATTTGAAATAATTATGTGTTATTTTCAGCTCTGTGATAGATGGTATATTTTAAACACAGTTGAAGTTGATTTTTTAATGGGTAAATGTAATGATATAGTTTGCACATTATAAAGCTCTCCAAAACTTACAATATGCATAAAGTGACATTTTAAAGACTCTAATCTGTATTTTAAAGACTTAGAAGAGACATTCAAATTTAAATGAGATGAAAAACATTTATTTAATGGCTTTAAGTTCAAACAAGTAAGGGCAATTTGGCAAGCTGCTTGGAATAGCTCAATAAAATAAATGATACATTAAAGGATTCTGACTTATATAAGTGGCAGCATATTTTTATTAATTAACTTTCCCATCTCTGAGGCACTGTACTTGATCCCTTCGGTTTAAAGGAGGAGAAGTTTAACATGGCTCACAGTGTCAGGGGTGACAGTCCATGGTCTTCTCGCTGTAACACGAATCCTCCTGGCAGAAGGGGGAGCAGAGTGCAGCAGCTTAGGTCATGGTGGCTGGAAAACACAGTAGGGGACCAGCTCCAGACAGGACAGTGGCAGATAAGAGATATGGTAGCCAAGGTTACACCTACAGGACCCTTGTGGACACACCCAGAAGTCTGCTCCGCCAAACCCAGGTGGCTTCCAAGCCCGAGTTGACACAGTCAAGCTTAACTGTCTCAATTTTCACTCACTGTTGCATTTCTTTCATGAAGGCACTGAAAGGAGAATCCAAATAAACGTAGTAGAGAAAAAACAAAATCAAGTAATAACATTAAATAGGAAGTATTTTGATTCTCAGAGGAATGTTGTAAAAATCATTTTTACGTCATACTACAAACAATAATATATTAAAAGGCAAGAGATACATTATCCAGATAAAATTTGGATCATATGCAAACATGGAAAAATATTTGCTTTTTGCTGATTTGAACTAAACTCTATGAGCAAAATATAAAGTCACAATTGTTTACGCTACAGTGAAATATCTGAAACCAACTGCTTAAATAAAGTTGCCAAGCTGGCGAGTTAAGTTCCTATATGAAACATTTGAAATACAGTAGAGTCCATGTATGAAAAACCAAAGCAACGTAAATTTTCCAAAATAGCACAGTCACAGAGAACTGTCTAAAATTTCCAAAGAATTATAATGTTAAAGAGAACTTTTCTACAGTATGAATAATAAGAATGATAAAATAATTGTCAATAGATTCACACAAGAGGGGAAATTACATTCTAGTCTAGATTGGCATGTAATTATATAAAGTTGTTAGTACTTGTAGAAATATTCAAAGTATATATAGTCAAAAATTTAAGGATAAGAAATACAAATATGGTTTTCTTTGATGATTTCTGTGCTCAAAAATGCAAAATTGAGTGCCCGACCTATTTTGGTTTGGAGTCTAAAAGTATGAATTCTTTTAGTACTCTCTAGCATATCTGTATTTTGTTTCTAAATGTAGCATTCTTTGATTTTTTAAAAGAACTTTAAAGTTGGTATGCCCATTTTTTATATGTTAGATCATAGATATTTTAGAACATGAGGTAAAAAGGGAAAAGCTTAGGATGGCAGTAGGTAAATTAAAAAGCTTAATGAAGAAAGGACATTTCGAATGACATGTGAACAATAAAATTGAGAGAATATTTTACAGTACATGAAGACCTAAGTCTACATAAAAAGTATGAGATGAAAATAAATGAAATTGGATCCTTAATTCCCTGATTAAGCAAGTCATTAAATGTCCACTTAATTTTCAACCTCTTTGTCTTGCTCTTGTAGACTTCGCTGTCCCCCTGTCCCCATCTTATGTGACAGTGGTTTTCAGTGGAGAGATGGGGTCTTTGCAAGAAGGCTGCTCACAACTAGTGTTGGCCTTCTCTGGCACAAGGAGGAAATGCTGAGGTTACTCCAGCTGGGTGTGGTGCTACGGCGGCCTTTACAAAGGAATACTGTAATGACGCATCTTGTTAACTAAACTTTGTGACATTTACTATTGCAAATGAAAATGTACACTTAGAAATGTGTCCACTTAGAAAGTTGGGTTTTATGAGTCTATGAATTGTGGCTGAATGGTCGCACAGTACCCAATATCATTTGCAAGTTGGCCTCATCCGTACTAAAGTGTAACATGTTCTCGTGGGGACTTTAGGAGGCATATGTATCCATGGATTTATATGTAAGTAAAAGAAAACAGAAAAAAAAATCTGTTGCATAAATATATATTTTACAAAGCCTTTACCTGATGTATGCAAGGATGCTGCTTTATCTGAAGCTATTTTTAAAGCCTCATTTTTAATTCTTTCAGCAAATAATACTTTAATCGCAGGTAGTGATTAATTTTAACGAAGTGTTAAATAAAATGTCATTGTTAATTTCTTTTTAATTACCTTGCAGAAACAACTCTGGATGTCAAGCTAACCCGAGGCACTGATTAAACATTTGGTCCAGCGATGCTAAGGGTCGGGGAGAGGGTTATTAGGTGTTGGAGTCAGGAACATGTGGAGGCCTCAAGAACTGATGTGCAGATATGACTCGGTCACCAATAGGAAAAACGTACCTAGATGTATATGTCAGTGTTATGAGAAGTGTTCCTATGGCATTCAACCTCCATTATTTTAACATTCACTGCTTTGTATTAATGTGTAAACATGTTATTTTTATTTATTCATTTATTTATTTTTGAACCAGGGATCAAACTCACAACCTTGTACTTGCCTGGCAGGCAGTTTGCTGCTGAGCTAAATCCCCGGGCCTTGATTTTATTTTAATGTAGGAAGAAATTCCATGGTTTTTAAATTTTATTTTGGCATTTTATCTTTGGCAGCACTAAGAACCCCCAGGGCTCCTGCATGGCAAGCAAACACCCTGTTTTTTGAGTTATATTCCCAGTTATCCCTAAAATTTTAAATAATCAACCAAAAAATTGATCATGTGGTACAGATAATTTTCATATGACCTTTCTGACGCTATGCACTGTCATTAAAACCTTATATTAAGTTATATATGTGTTACTTAGTAAAGTATTATTGGTAAATCATTATTAATAAAATATAGAATTTACCAATATTAGTGTAATGACTCCATTTACGAATGCTTCTGCTCATGCACAATTCAAGTTCATAAGAGAAGCACTTTCCAAACATTTGGTGGTATAAACAGAAGCATTTTGCAAAATTTTGGCGAGGATCACAAATGTGGCCAACTTCCCCAGAATCATGGAACAATTGGGTTCATGAACCAAAGCGCCATTTATTTAAAATTTTCTTTCTCTGTTTTTCTTTGTTCCAAGACCCCCTTCTAGGATACCACATCTTTTTTAGATGTCTGGATTCTTCCAGGCTCCTCCTGGCTGACCGTTTCCCCACTTGCATTTTTATGCTGACGTGGAAATCATTGAGAGACACTGCTCAGGAGTCTCGGAGCATCTGCCTTGTATGAAATGTAACTGTTTTTCTTATGAGAAGCCTAGAGTTACAGGCTTTGGGGAAGAAAACCACAAGGTGAAGATACCATTAGCATTCATTGTATCGAGGGACCACGGGTCATGGCATGATTCGTGGCTGCTGGTGCGGTCTTGGTATCTGCTGGAGAGGTTTGTCAGGTATTTACAGGGCAAAGTTACTCTAGTGTTTTCTCTTTTCCACACTGAGCTCTATGAAGGGGAGTGCGCAGTGCATCCCTCACCCGTGGGGGGAGTAACACTCAGGACTGCTAGAGCAGAAGGTCTTCCTAAGGTCTGAGGGTTCTGCACAGACATCCTCTCTTCACTCTCCTTTAATAACTTAGTCGGCCACTCATCTACATAAGTGTGCGTTCATTCACACTTATTTTATTATCTAGGCTATAATTCAATGCAGTTATGTTTTGCTGCTCAAATTATCCAGCTTTGGCACTTTCATTTCTTCCAGTCCGTTTGACATATCTCAACAATAAATTTCTGTTGTCTCTTTCCGATTTCTGTCCTCCCTTCCTGTCTATTACTGTGCAGTAGCCTTTGCTTATTTTATGCAACTGCTGCTGCAGTGTCAGCCACAAAGGTTTCTCCCAGGACACTGGTTCCTTCTACTGGAGACTGGTATCAGAGGAAGATTTGGGTGCTGGGTGCACCCTCCCTGCTGGGCAATCATTGTCAGGGCCTCAGTGACCACTAATCCTGATTTGGGAACCTCACTACTAAGAAACATCTAGCAGACTGGTAAAGCCGGCACCTGGTGCAGCTGGGCACGCGTGGACCAGGGTCTGGGCACTTTATCCGGTTCCTCCCCTTTGTCTCTGGCCTGCTGCCCAATTTGCTTCCCTGCCGCCCTCAGCTTAGCAGCTTCGCTTCTCCGTGTCCTGCCAGGATGATCCAACCTCAGAGCCATGTGCTATTCACTGAATCCCAAAGAGCCCTGAGCCAGATTTAACCTCGCCTCCTTCAGTCTACGGGAGTGGATGGTGGGGCCCTGCTGGACAGCGTTGAGGCTGAACACACGTGCAGGGCTGTGGTGTGGCCTGGACACGGCTGAACTGAGAACAAGGAGATGCCTCAGGGGGCAAGACAGACCACAGCTGAGGCCACCTGGAAACTTTATGGATTGTTTTCCTAAATTAGCATCATCTGCTGCTCTGAAGGGTCCTCGAACCCCTCCCAAGATCATGCTCAGGTTTCCTCCATTGTCCACTCAGCTCCTTGCTTGTTCTGATTAAATACAGGCTGCCCAGCGTCAGTTAGCCGGCCGGCGAGCAGGGTTACAAGGTCTGCCGAGGATCTCACTCCTGCAGCTCTAAAGACCATGCCACACGTCTCAGTCCTTTGGGCCTTCACTGTGCACCCATTTGGGAGATTGGGGGTCTAGACACAGACCCCAACAGGTTCTGTATCAGGAAAGATGACTAACACACCTCTAAGGTGTCATAAAAGAAATAGACAAAAATGTTCAGATCACACAAGATACACATTTTATAATTGTGCATGTCATCAATTCTATCAATATTTATTGATCATTTTTACAGTTGTTTATAACGCTAATCTATGACCACAAATCAATACTGGCTGTTCATCGTAGTAATCTTTAAATTTTATGGGGATAATAAGAAATTTGGATCAGATTAATCACATAATGAATTACTTATTGGTCTCAGTGTCCACATACAGTAGCATTAGGCTTATTAGCCCAACTCCCTGTTGGAGAATTTGGTCAGCTAACATGCGCTGCTGTTATTCAGGTCCCTCTGGCTTTGGTGTCACAGTCTCCAGTCATTTTCAAAGGTCCTCCACTCAGCACTGCCCCCCCCATTTCACTGTGATTATTTCAGTCTTCATAGTACAGTTAGAATCTATTTTTAAACTGAAGTTTTACTGTGATCCTCAGATATCATAAATGATTTTTTTATTTTGCATATTTTAAAGCTTACCCTTTATGTTCTTAAGTTCTATATGTCCTGATAAAAGTTTACAAAAAAGCAGATAGCATGTATAATATTGTCATTGTGATTTATAAATAATATTTAAGGACTAAATGAATCAAGTTCTTTACTTATCTTTCTAGAAAATAGAAAGGGAAGAAATACTTCATAATTCATTTCAGAAGATCAGCACTAATACCATTAGTACAAATTAATATTGCAGCCAGATTTAGATATTATAAGAAAGAAAATCTACAGATTAATATTTTCTATGAATCGAGATACAAATATACTCAGAATATTAGCAAAAAATACCCAAGAATGTACAAGGATTGTATAATAATCAAAATAGGATTTATTCCAGCTGTGCAAGTGTGGGTTAGCACTTGAAAAATCAGTGTGATTTACCACATCAAGAAGGAAAGGCAATGGACCTTAAAGTGGAAAGATAATCTCACCAACTCCAATCCTGAGTCAAATTGAAAACTCTCAGCCAGTTACGATGACAGGGACTTTTTTTCAAATTAAGAAAAAAAAACCACTACAAAGCCCTGACCTGAAATAACCCAGGTAAGACCAGAAGACAGAGCACTTTCCCCTACATCAAGGGCAAGATGAGGAAGTGTGTCCTCTCTCAACACACTTCTTCCTCACTGCCCTGGAAACGCAGCTGCCAGGAGACGTCAGGGAAGTGAACCAAAGTATTGCAGGATGTTCGCACTTAAAACTGAAGCGCAACCTGCAACTGCTTGTAAACTTTCAACAGAGAATTATTAAACTAAAACTTTCTATTAAAAATGACATCCACAATTTAGAGTTATCCACTAACATTGACAATTTTTTCTAAATTATATTTAAAGAGAAAAAAGCAAAACAGAAAAAAAGGGTAGAAATAATACAGAGTTTCAAAAAAAAGTAAGAAATCACTAGTTGATAAATTACATGTTGTCATCTTAAAAATAGTTGTTCAAGTTACAAAATTAAAGCATACAAAGTGGACATTCAAACAGTGAGACTGCAAACAGTTCTGTTCAGAGATCCAACAAAAACTTAGTAATATGGTTATCAGCCTTACACACTTAAACATACATGCAGTTATACCCTTTAGAGCACTTCCTTTTCCTTTCTTTTTACAATAGCAATTACACAATTTGGACCTTATTACTCCTACAGTTTTTATACTAGCAAGACAATGGAGACAATGTGATATTTACAAGTATGATTCTTATTTATTTCAGTTATGAGGATAGTCTCAAGTTGCCTCCATTTACCTATGAAGGCCTCAAGATCATCCTTCAAAGCTGAGTAATATTCCATTGTATAAAACTACCACATCTTTTTCATCCACTCTGCAGTTGATGGGCATCTTGGTTGTTTCCAAGATTTAGCTATTACAAATTGTGCTGCCATGAACATGGGTGCACATATATCACTGTGACATGACCTTCTCAGTTTTTCTGGGAAAATACCCAGCAGGGGAATAGCTGGATTGAATGGAACTTCTAATCCTAGTCTTCTGAGAATTCTACATACTGATTTCCATAGTGGCTGCACCAGTCTACAGTCTCACCAACAGTGGAGCAGTGTTCCTTTTTCCCCACAGCCTAACCAACATTTGTTTTCAGTTGATTTCTTAATGGCAGCCATTCTTTCCGGAGTGAAATGAAATCTCGGCACTGTTTTAATTTGCATTTCTCGAATGACCAGTGATGGTGAACATTTCTTCATGTATTTATTTTCCATTTGTATATCTTCATCTGAGAACTGTGTGTTCATCTCAGATGCCCATTTTTGGAGAGGGTCTTTGAATTTGGGGGGCTTGATGTTTTTCAATTCTTTATATATTCTGGATATAAGTCCTTTGTCTGAGGGGTTGATGGCTATAATTCTTTCCCATTTTGTGAGTTCTCTTTTTACTTTGTTGGTGATTTCTTTTGAAGCATAAAATCTTTTCAATAATATGAGATCCCAGTTGTTAATTCTTTGAAGTGTTTCCCATGCAGTTTACATTTTGCTCATGAATTCTCTGCTTACCCCTATGTCTCCAAGACTTCTATCTACCTTGTCTTCTAGTAGATTTAGTGTTTCTATTTTAATATTTAGGTCTTTGATCCATTTAGACTTTAGTTTTGTGCATGGTGATAGGCATGCATCTAGTTTCAGTCTTCAGCATGTAGAGAGCCCAAAATTGACAAAATATTAAAAAGACAATTCACGAAATGTAAGCAGACAGCAGCTGAAACCAGTGCAACGTTATTAGCTGTCAGAGAACTGCTAATTAAAATCACAGTAGGATTCCATTCCTCACAAACTATGAAGCCTAGAGTTAAAAGACTGATAATTCCAAGTAGAGAGGGCACAGTAGAGAAACTGTCATTCTCACAAATTTTCTGTAGGAATGATATATCTTGCTAAATCTAGTTTTGAAAAAGGGGTTTCTTTCAATATTAATGAAGTTAAACATATTGTTGAGTAGATCTACCAAGCTAGATCCTAGATTTTGATTTATAAAAACTGACTAACCAATCAATAAATCAAAACACACGCAGTAAGACTGGTACAGGAAGCGCCCTCCATCTTTGCCTGTACTGGGCTGTTTTTCTAATTGGCTGGTGAGTGGGGAGCGAAGTGTTCACGCATCCGTCCAGTGGAGTGGAGTGCTGCGTAGTAGTGAAAGGCATTGCAGAGGCAACACCAGAGCGAGTGTCACACAGAGCACAGGGACGGGATGCAACAGTCCGCGCTGTGGAACTGCATCTGCGTGACACTGTCAGCCAAGGGACCTCCCTACACAGCCCTGCAGACGAGCTGCTTGCACCTGCTTTTAGAGGAGAGCGTGACTGTGTGCACGGGTCCCAGAGACAATATTTTGGAACAATGGAAACAGTTCTTATTTTATGTGTGAAAGAGCTTATATATCTGGATACATTTGTTAAAACTCATAAAGCACTGTGCTTTACGTGGGTCTTCACAAAGTATGTAAACCATGACTCCGTAAGCAGAATCCTTTAAAAGCTTCTGCATACCAGGGCCTCGAACACAGTGGAAAGGATAAAGGACTAGTTAACTCTGATGCAACCAGTTCTGATGGGAGTTAGCCTTCTGCTCCTAGTCTCTTTGGGAATTACTCGGGTAATCACATAGATTTGGTCGACTCCCAAGTGGCATGCTATTTGAACTCCATAACAGTTATAGGCACCATAGAGAATGATTCAGTGCGACCATCAGTGCTGGCTCAGACTTCTAGACTGGGGGTGACAGGACCAAGCAGCCCAGCTCAAGGTGGGGGTGTCATGCCCTCAGTGAAGCAACCCCGAAAGAGCTGCTCAGGTGCCCTGCAGTGCAGCCATCACCGGTCCTTAGGTCGCTGGCAAACCCAGGTATTGGTATTGAGTCCAACTTTAATTCCAGTCCTCCCAGATCATTCAGCTTTGAAGGACTCCCCCACTTCTCCTCTTCTGAAATGGATGCTGGAGAACCACCCTGGCCTCTCTGACTCCTTTTTTGAGATTTGGTCTTTGGCAGTATCTACAGATGTATGCAGACAACAAAATGAGACAGGCCTCCCAAGCTCATGGAAGGCATGAGGTATAGAGTTTAAGCAGGCACCAGAACCTATCAGAGAAGAAGTATAGCCAGAATCATCTTCAAGGACAGAATAGTTTGATGTCACATAGGAAGGCACTGGGAGTCTGCCTGTGGTTGTGCTTCTTAGGTGTTGTGGTCAGGGGTTGTACACAGAACAACTAGAATCAGGACATGGAGCTTATAATATTATTTTTATGATGGTCACCCAGAGTTAACACAAGAAAAGGCAGGAAATCTCTCCACAACACTAAAGACAGAATATTTAGCCAAGGGCCTGAATCTCAGAGCAATGTGTCACATGAGTCCAGATGAAGACCCAGAGCTCATGACAATGCCTCCCACGAGTCCAGCTGGAGGTCTAGAGCCCACAGAAGGACTCACACCAGTCTCTTTCATGGATCCATGCTCAGAAGGCCCAAAGGTCAGCGGCGGAAACTAGGAAGTGTATGTCAGCAGGGTGAAGGAGCTGTGCTGATAGGCTGAGGGTTCTACGCTGGAGCCGAGAAGTCACACTCACAACAAAGACCAGGGCTGCCCTGAAAAGCACCACAGCCATCCTCAGTGACACAGAGGCCCCAAGCTCCTCCAATGACAAGCACAGTTGAGCACATGCCAGGAAGCCAGTGTGACGAGTTCATCTTGGAGACCAAGCGGCACACGTCTTCCCTTCTGGAGCCAGGAAGCAATGCTCGATGTGGAGACCAGAGCTTCCCAAGGTGAACCTAATGGTTCAAACAGCAACATGTGGGAGAACCCACGACACCTCAACGTCTCAACGCCATAATACCTTAACGCTGTTCCTTCTCCTCCACATCTCCATTTATGCTTGCAACCTTCCTCAGGTGAAATATCTCAGTGCCACGCTGATGTAATCCAGCTGGCGTTAAGTTGACCACCAGTTCTCAATCCATAACATTAGGTTAACTGGAGAAGGTAACACCGCATTGGGCTGAGTAATAGACGTGACCCTACAGAAGGGCGCCGAGGACTGGAAGCCATCTTTGGAGAGGGACAGGAAAGCAGTTGGATGACTGCAGAGGTTCAGCGCAGATTGGACACATGTCCCAATGCGGCTGACGTTAGAAGTGTGACGGTGGTGGCACGGTCAGTCTAGCATTCACCAACATCTGTCTGCAACAGATGTGCCTCTAGGCGTCACAAATTGGTATTTTTTATTAGGGCTATAGATTTTATTGAAAATGGTATTTTACTCAAAGAGCATCTCATGTAAGATTTTGGTTTCAGAGGAGGAGGCCTAATAATTATGTTCCAAAGCGAATCTACTCAGCTTTATTTTGGATGTCTTAACATATGAGCAGAAGGGAAAGCCAGGGAGAAGTGGGAGGGAAACGTAAAGCTTCCTGCCATGTTCAGCGCATCTCCTGAAACCCCAGAAGGAGGAGGAAGAAATGAAGACAAGAATCAGGGTGCAGAGAGCTGGGGTCCGGGGCAGCACTGCTTCTGATGGGAGAAAGGGCTGCCCAGCACCTGTGGCACACTGACCTCTACGGTCAGCATAGGAGGTGCTTACAGAGAATTTTAAGGAGAGGGTAAGATTGGGAACAGGCGTCATGGCTTGGTGGTTACGCGCGGACAGACACAGGTCCTGTCTATTTCATCCCAGGGGAGGGCCACTGCGTGCGTCAGTGCCCTGACCTGTGTCCCCTTCTCACAGAGCCTCGCCAAACTCACTGGAAGCAGTGGCCTTGTCCCAGATGCCCGAGGGACAGACAGCTTCACCCCCAACAACTTCCTTTTACTCAAATTGTAAGCCCATTGCATTTTCAAGAAGAAAACTAATTTTCTGTGTTAATATTAGTCACGCTACCTAGAAACCATGTCCTTTACAATTGAAAAGTGACTTGATGTGTCCCAAGCAGCTATCATCCGCAGACCATTCCAAACAAGTTGCCCTCTAATCAGGGCTGAAGTCTTGATTGTCTTAGTTCTAGAAAGAAACCTTTAATACATAATGTGAGGAGTAAAGTGTTAATAGCGGAAGAAGCACATTTGCCCTAAAGTTCATGACATAAAAAGAGGGATAAGTAGAAATGTATTTATCCAAGTACATGTAAGTCCACAAGTGGTGTCCAGGTCATCAGTGGAAGGCCTGTCAGCCAGCAGGTGTTGTGTTGTCCACACATAGCCACACATAAACCACAACAAGCCTGTGACTCAGTTTCCCAGAAACACCATTCTCACTGTCCAGTCAGGTTTTCTGAGTTTGGGGAAGAGAAGCCTGTTCTCCATGGTGCCACAGCTTCCAGAGAGCACAGATAAGCAGGTGCCAAAGTGCACATGATTATAGACGCTCTGTAGCAAAAACGGGCAGCTACCTCTGTAAGCTGGTAGGAAGAGGCACTCTTGTAATCTCAACACTCTGGGAGGCTGAGGTAGAAGGGTTCCAAATTTAAGGCCAGCCTGGCAACTTAGTGAGTATCTGTATCAATATCAATATCAATATCAATATCAATATCAATCAATCAATCAGTCAATCAATCAATCAATCAGTAAAGAGAGAGGCTAGAGTACAAAGACCTAGGGTTCAATCATAGTAACACACCAAAAGTACAGAGATTCTTCAAAATGGTTTTTTGATTGCCATTCATGATCAACCAGCCATGTAATGAGAGTTACTATATGCCATATTCTTCTGCATACCTTGTCTACATTATGTTATTTAACAATTAAATGTCTAAGACAAAGCAAATACAAAAAACTACAGCAGGTTAAAGAACTCTCTGGTACAGTCTGCTTAGAACTCAAATACTGTATGAAAACAACCATGCTACACAAACTTCAAGGAAACATATAGTCACAAGAATATAGAAATTTTCAGTTTTGAGTGTTTTACTGAGCCATGGAAACAGATTTTAGAAGTGCTCTACTGTACTGGTCTGGTAACTGGTGGTCAGTTTAACGCCAGCTGAACTGAATCAGCGTGGTGATGAGCGTGGATGGCCCCCCTGAGGACGCTGCCAGCGTAAAAAGGAGAAGGGAGAAGGAAGAGTAGCGTGTGGGTTCTCCTGGGTGTTGTTTGGTTCTCCTGGAGGAGCTTGTCTGCTGTTTTCCCTGATATGAACGGGGCTGTTATCATTGGTGGAGTTCTGGATTTTTTTGCTGAGAGTGGCTGTGGTTCACTTTGGGGGAGCCTGGGTCCTTACTTTGAGCATCGCTTCCTGGCTCCGGAGGGGAAGATGTGTGCTGTTCAATCTCCAGGAGAAGCTGGTCTCGCTGGCTCCCTGATACGAACTCAGCTGTTCTCATTGTCAAAGGAGCTCAGGACCTCATCTTCGCTGAGCACGGCTGTCGTACTTTTCAGGGGAGCCCTGGTCCTTATTTTGAGAGTCACTTTTTGTCTCCAGTGCAGAACCCTTGGCCTGCTGGCACAGATCCTTCACCCCACTGGCATAGACTTTCTAGCTTTGGGTCTTCTCAGAGCAGATCCACGAACTGTACCCACATGAGTCGTTTTCGTGGGCCCTAGGTCTCCAGTTGGACTGACAGGAGGCATTGTCACAGGTTTTAGGACTTCAGCTGGACTCATGCAGGACGTTGCTCTGGGATCCAGCCCCTCACCTGGATTTCCTTGGGTCTTTAGTATATGGATAGATTTCCTGTACTTTCTTGTATTTAACTCCTTGAGTGATCATTATAAATAATACTATAAATTCTGTGCGCTGTATGTAATTGTTTTGTTTGCAACTCTTGACTACAACACCTACCGAAAGTACGTTAAGTATGTATGTGAAACAGTCAGGCAAATGTGCTGTGGTCCAGTCCAATGACCATTCCCTGACACAGTGATAAGCTAGAGGTGGTGACCAACATTAATTCTGGAAGGACCAAAACCTTTAGAAACATGGGAACCACAGCTCATGGGCACCTCTTTGTCTTTCACATGGTGCTGAGATCCCACTCAGCTCCTTGCTCTCCTCCTCAGACAAGCTACTGAAATTGAAGGCCCCAAAAACCCTGAGCTGAGAATATCCCTTCCATCCACACCACAGCAGGCCATCCACACCGGCAGCACAGCAGCTGGGAGTATCAGTGCCACCGTGACCCCACCACGCTCACGACTGTGGGAAGCTGTAGATTTGTTCCTGCTACCTCTTACTCCATATCAAACACCCTATTAATGGGTCACTGCTTCAGAACCTGCAGGTGGTGATTAATTTTTGATTTCTGAGCTCGATGGTTAAAGATAGACATGAAAGTGGAGGGAGAACACATGCAATAATTACACAAGACCGTTTCCATGATCTCAAGCAAGAGGGAAGCAAGAAACCAGGGCTGGAGTCTTAAACAACTGTGGAAAGCTTTGAGACTGTAGGTTCTACTTCATGGCTTAGGCCCAAGCCTAGAGCGGGTAAGTCTTAGGAAAGACAGCCTACAGTTGTTAATGATCCCGTGTGACCTGCCTGCAAATCTGAAAATCGTCCCAAGACAAAAACAGTCTTGACAGGATCTTTTTCTCCACAGGCTGGGACTATGCTCCTTTCTCAGTCTGCTTGGCTCAACTCAGCCCAGTAGGAAGTTCTTGCTCAAGGCTCCTGGGTAACTGCAAATTGCCCAACAAATACACTGACAGCAGTGTTTACATTGTGTTCCTTTAGGGTCAACTTTTAGTTATCAAAATCCAAATTGATCTTTCATAGTGAACATGTGGTGCCCATAACCCATCTGACAGTATTCAGTGTTTCACAAATTCAGCTTTATCAGTTTGCAGCTCTTCTAACCTTACATGGCTATTTCCTCATTTCTGAACAATGGTGTTATGTCTCAGATAGCTTCAGAGAGAGAAGATATTTCTGGGTGCAGTCATAATTGATATAGAATAACCTGATTTTATACATTGTGTTTCCTTTCTTGTTTTATTTTCACAATTTAAATATAAACCTTAGACATTTAGACTAGAAAAAAAACTCTTCCAGATCAACTGCTTTACAAAAAACTATTTAAAGTATATGCTCCCAATAAAGAAGACCAATGCTAATAATTTTCATATACACAGGTGATTCATATAGTGCTGAGGTCCAGGGCAAAACACCCTGAGTAAGCACTCTATCCCTGAATGTACTGCTCGCCTCTGTAATACATAAGCTATAATGGTGGCCCCTGGTGTTTGTGCCACAGAAGCACATTTGAAAATCTCCCAAAAGGAGAAACGATTTTTCTAAGTGCATGACCCTGGTAGAAGATTGCTATTTTTAAACCAGTGATAGAGGAGCCTCCAAACAATTAGGAAATCCTCCCCAGCCTCATTCCTCCCCTTTGCTTTAAACTCTGTTTCCTGGCCCTCTGTTCCTCTATCAACCTCGTTCCTCCACCACATCTACCTGCAGGTACACTGCTGCTGTGCCAAGAATGGTAGAGTACAAGTATCAGAATTCTGCAGGTGGCTGTAATTCTCTTTCAACACCAGAAACTTACGCAGCGTTTTCATGCAATAATGACCAACACATCTTCTTGAGTACTTATTAAGCGCTGTTTCCCCAGTGGATCTCTGAGCACGTTAACCTTGATGTGGTAACGTGAAAAATGGCTAAATATTTGGAAACTTTGGATTTTGTGTGAAAATATGTGCTTGTGAAAATTTTGTCTCTCTTTTGTAAAAATGTCCTTTTAATCAAACAGATAGCTTTTCTATAAAAACATTGCATTTAGAACTAAAAAAATCAGAGAAAAACCTGCCTGTGAAACTCAGAAGGCGCATCATCAGAGACAGGTCTCTAAGGAATACTTTGTAGATGACAATAAATTCCTTAAAAATGCATGAAGGAGCAGGCATTCCAAGACTTCCCTAACAGCACATGGAAAATGGGTGATTTTCCATTTTCTTTATTTAAAGGCACAAGAGCGAGGCAATTCGAACTTAATGTTAGAATCAACCTTCATTTTCAGGAAGTATTTTTGCATAAGACCGTGTGTAAGAGGAGGACAGACGTCATGTACAGAGCGTTTCTGCAGAGTTCTGCTCTGAAAAAGCTCACGTTCAGATTGATTCCGCACAACCGCGAACGGTCTACGCGGGGGAAAAGAGTTCCTTCCAGCGCTGTTTCATACAACCCGTGAGAGGAAGCGGATAAACTTTTTCTCCTTCTTTTTTAGTCAACATACCTCCTTGGGGCTTCAAAGATAATTTTCACTACTGGAAACTGAAAGGTGGACTTCAGGAAATGGGAGAGGGAGGAGAAGGAAAGGAGCGGTGACAGGACTGGGAGCAAAAAATGCATGCGCAGTGCGTGCAGCAAATCATCCAAACCACCCGACACTCTGAATTATTGGCATGCCTTAAAAAATTAAAAACAATTCTATTAATGTTTAGGTTGCTCTTCTAAAATACTTTTCTTCTATAGTTTTAGTTTTTTGTTTTGTAGTGTGCTGTTTGCTGTACATGTGTCAACTCCCTACAATGAATGTCATCATGTATTTCAAACATACACTAATAAAAATAAAAATTGAAAAAGGGTAAATTTATTTGTCAGGAAAACTATAAAACTATCTAACACAATCAAAGAGCTCTTTACCATAATTGCTTAATAAGCAATGTTACACCTACTTAATTCCTCTTGGAGCGTGCATTGTTGAAAACTTACTGACAGTAGCAAAGATAAAACATCAAGATATACATAAATACCAGAGTGCAGCCACTGAAACAAGAAGCCTGCATTTCCCTGGGACTTGCACAGGCTGTTCACTAACAGTAAGAATGATGATATGATGACTTGCATATCAATGGGCTGTCAACAACCCCCTGTTTTGTTCACACTCACATTTACCCAGTTGATTAAGACAATTTGCAGAATTTAGAGGTAATTTCTTTCTGAAAGTCACGATACAGTGCCCTGATTGCAATGCACCAAGCTTTTTAAATGTGAAAGATTTTCCAAGGAAGTATAAAAATTTGCATCCCAAAGTGCAAGTGTTCATCTCCTGAACTCTTTAAAAACTAAAACCCCATGTGAGGAAGGTAAGCTTCATATAACAACCCAATATTTTGCTTTTTGTTATTTGTGGACACAATGAAGAGATTCTAAGGTGGCCCTCAATGATCTCCATTTCCTGTTTTTTTGGTATTTGCGTTTTTGTGTGGCCTACTTATCCAGAGTGTGAGTTGGATTCTCATTTGCAACCAATTTAAAAAAAAAAAGGATATGGTAGACATTACAATGTATTGATTCTCTAATTAGATTATACAAAAGACTGTGGCTTCTGCTTTGTCATTTTTCACTCTCTGACTCTTCCATTCCTTACTGTTGCATTTGGAAATTGCGTGTTCTGTGTAGACCTGAAGAGAGAGCCACAAGACAAAATTCTGGTGTCTAAAAACACTACAAGAGGCAGGGGGTATAGCTCAGCGCCACAGCGCCTGCCTGGCAAACACAAGATCCTGAGTTTGATTCCTGGTAAAGTAAAAACAATAGCAGACCAGGATCAAAATCCTGCCAGATACCATCTGAGTCAGTGTGGAAATGATCCTACCTAGTTGCACTTTCCAATAAGATAATAGCCCCTCCTGCCACTTTGAACAGAGTTTCTTAAGTCTTGAACCAGAATATTCAGTTGATTCACGCCATATGAGAAATGCTGAGCTATGCACACTGTGATAGAATCGATGTGTCAGTGCCTAAGTTTGGGGCTAAATTACTGCACAAGAGTAGATGACTAATCAGGAGTGGTGTGTGTGTGCGCACGCTACTTTTATTATTCCTTGCAAAGCTGAAAAGTAATAAGACCAATAGATTGTAATCCTGTAATAGATAACTTTAGATAGAGTTCTTCACACAGAAGTTTCCTATAGAGCACAAATTGCATCCTCAAGGTTTCTACCCTGGGAGCAGACATATTCCTCACCTTGTAGGTTCCCTCAGAGTAAATTCAGAACAATTTCTGTTAGTAGGATATGTGCAGAAACTTGAATTGCAATGTTTCTCACAGACTTTCATATGTTTTGAATCTATTAAATGGCATTTTATCTATATATTTTTCTGAAAATTAGCACTAAGCTAGATCTTTTGAATTATTTTTACGGAAGTTGATCTTCAACATTTATGGTCAATTTCACCTAATTTAAAATTGTGAAGCATCTAAATTTATGTCAGCAACAGTCAACTTCTGTTAAATAATTTCTTTAATGTGGAAGTGTTTGACATGTCAGGCAGAAAAAGTGACGTCCACTCCTCATCCAAACAAGCTCATGGCTAACAAATCATTAAAAATAGACAAAAGCAACAAGAGAAGAAATAATATTTTCAGAATAAATTTTATATTCCTTGGAAGCCTACAGAAAATGAGACAGTCCTAGGAAAAGACATTTTCATGGGAAGTCATTCAGCAGTGTGATTGAAAGATAAATGAATATAAGCTAGTGGTAATAACCTAGAGGGAACTTGGAAAAGGCTGCGCATTTAAATTTTGCTGATCATCCCATGATAGTGTGTTGGGGTCTGTGCCTAACCCCAACTCCCCAAATGGGTGCAAAGCAAAGGCTCAAAGGAATGAGACATGTGGTATGGTCTTTAGAGCTGCAGGAGGAGTGAGATCCTGGGCAGAGCTCCTAACTCTGCTAGCCGGCTGGCCGGCTGGCCAACTGACGCTGGGCAGCCCGTATTTAATGAGAACAAGCAAGGAATGGAGTGGACAGTGCAGGAAACCTGAGCAGGATCTTGGGAGGGGGTTCAAGGACCCCTCAGAGCAGCAGGCGATGCTAATTAAGGAAAACTATCCAGGAAGTCTCCAGGTGGCCTCAGCTGTGGCCTGTCTTGCCCCCTGAGGTGTCTCCTCATTCTCAGCTCAGCCAGGCCCGGGCCAGGCCACAGCCCTGCACGTGTGTTCAGCTTCAACAGTCTCCAACAGCAGTGTGCCTTCCCTCTGGGTACAGAGCAGGATACCAGTCTTGGGAAAGTCTCTACAGAGGGTCGGGAAAGGTCTGAGAGAGACCTTCATCTGTAGTTCTCCATTTCCCACACCTTCAAACACACCAAAGGCCACAGGGCCATGTTACGAAGCTTTGTGAGCTCTGACAAAGCCCTCACTCTGATGTTGATGCTTAAAAAGACCTCCGGAGAAGCCCTTGCTAATCTATGTTTCAATCCATTTAAAATATCTGCCTCTTTCTGTGAAAGTTTGGGAGGGTTGCGATTATCTGGGATATAACAGCTTCTCAGAGACTTCTGAGAGTTACATAACAGTTAATAACCAATAGTGTAGTAATAATGATTTGACACATGGCACTTGCCTAATTCAGTCACTAAACATTTAATGATCACCAAATATGTGTGCTAGATAGAGATCTAAATTCATTCTTTTGGATTTTAGGATGGCTTGGAGAAACAGCGTTTTGAAAATGGAAACAATATCTTTTCATGGAAACTGGTACTAATTATATACCAACTTCACTGGACTGCGGTAACTGAAAAGTAGAGGACAACTGTTCTTGTGTACTTCAGTAGCAATTCAAACAATAATTAAGAACATAAGAAAACAATGTGATTGTGAAGCAAACATGTACATTACCTATTGGTCAGGGTTCCCTAGTAGGACAGAAACAGTGGCAATATACAAATCATCGTGCAGTGGAATGTCTTAGGGAAGTTTACAGGGTCAGAGACCAGTGAGTCCGGGATGGCAGACCTTCTGCAGTCTAAGGAACCAGATGATTCAGAAGCTGCTTGGCCCAAGCAGAGGAAAACTGCAAAACAAGAGGGCTGGGGGACGCGGCTCAAGACCTGGAAACTCCTGGAGAGTTGCTAGTTGGAGTTAGCACTGGAGGCTGGAAACTGGAGACCAATGTCCAAGGGGACAGCAGCAAAATCCTGACCTGACTAAGCCACCTGGAGCTCTTCAAAAGGAGGTCATTTGTTCCTCTTCCTTCTTCACTCCAGCCAGGACAAGCCTATTGCTTGATGCACTCACTGTCAGCGCAGTCTTCCTCCTGTAGTCTGCTGGTCCACACTCCTGCAATCAACGATCATTGCTGGAAACACTAGTGATTTATTCCTCCAAGCACATTGACCTATTGTAATTAATGGTCACACGTTGTGAAAGATTACAATGAAGAGAGCTGATGTAAGGGAGTTTTAAACTTTCCCTCCACTATCAGACGTGTTGTTAATTTGAAACTGTGGAATAAATAGCAGTAGGCAGATTAAAAGAGGAAAAAAAATGACCCTATAATTCTGTGCCTGTATACAAGAGTCTCACAAAATGTGAGAGTCAAAGGAGGATTGTAGTTTCTGTATAGTATCTTAAGCTGCAGAGGCGTTAGTGTATTCATCGGTGGCCACAGGAGGAATCCAGCGTGAAGGAGATTGCCCTGTTATCCCCACTCAGGTGGTAGTGCTCAAAAGAATATAAGTTGTAGCCTAGGCGAGGCCTCTCTGGGGAGGGCTGTCTGCCTTTGGTCCTTCCCTGAGGTACCAGGTCTACCTGCAGGGTGCTGAGGGAGGATGGTGAGAAATTCCACTTGGAACCATGTTCCCCAGGCGATGTACAAAAGCATCACACACCATAGTTTTTCTATCCCCTATGTTAATCAAGTCTATTGCAATGTCTTTTAAAGGCAGTAAAATTTCTTTTTGACCCTTGAAGATTTTTCTTCACATAAGGGTAAAACAAAAACATTTAAAGATAGTCAAGATTTCTCAATGATAGTCTACATTATTTCTCTATTTCATATGATGTGTTAGTCCTCTAAATTTCCATCACTGAGTAAAAAAAAAAAGTGCTTCCTGAAAAATGTTATTATTAAATGAAAATGTGAAAATCTGTTTTTTTCTTAGCCTTAGAAGATATATTTCAATGGTACTTCACATCTTCAGGTTCCTCATTATACCTTATTTTCAATATCAAATTAACAGCTTTTTTTTTCCTTAATGTGCAATAAAAGTTTATTTTGGCTTTCATTTTTTTTGTACCAAAAGGTTAATTGGAAATTTCTTTGAACTCTGCTGCTTAGGAAATCCTTGTCATAAAAAGAGACACACAAACACACACACACACACAAATTGTATTTTTGTGTAAAAATAAGCACTTGGTTTTGCCTGTTCCCTTCAAGTGCCTATATCAATATAAATAGAAACAGCATTGACCAGTTTCTGTTATCTTGAAAGGCCTTTCTTGGTTTTTTAAATGCTGTATTTTAAGTCCTAGCAATGAATAATGGCGTTCACCGTGATTGTAGTTTGTTAGTTTCTTGTCTTTTCTTGTTAGTACTGTGGGGAGCTAGTGCAGGCAGCTAACACATCTTTGTTTTCTGTGTGCTCTTTTCTGTCCCTGCCCCACTCCCTCTAACTCTGCCCTTCCCATTTCCAACAGCTCTATTTCCATTGCATCTAACTCTTTCTTCCTTTTTTTCTTCCTCCCCCACCCCTCTCCTCCCCTTGTTCCCCTTTCCACTCAGAAAAGCTCTTTCCATTCCTGATACCCATCTCTTTTTTCGTGGCTCCTTATTGATACTTTGGTTTTCTCAAATGAGATAAATAATTAATTTGGTGTTTTGAAAATGGAGTGATTCAGCAGCAGCCACTCCAGGGTGGGGAAACAAGAAGTGACAGCATTTCTTGAGATCTGCGCCATGTGGAACTTAGGGCTCTGAGCCAACCAGTAAACAGCCTGCCGCCCTGGTAAGTGACTGTGGTCTGGCAAGCCACGGTCACCCCAGGGCAGGGAAACAAGCAACAACGTTTCCTGAGATCCGCGCCATATTGGAACTTAGGGTGCTGAGCCAACCAGTAACCAGCCTGCTGCCTACCAGGGCGCGGACTTAGAATCAAACATACCATACCCCTCCCTCCACCAATCGGGATCCAGGGATCTGGGTATCTTTTGGGAGGTGACCATATGTGGGGGGAGTTTCCTTCTACTATCTCTGAAGCCAGATATTTTTATCACCATTTTGCTTTGTCCTGATTTAACGGTGTTGCTCTATTCAATATTCTGTTTTGATGTGTTCTATAATGTTGTGTATTTCTTTTGATTTTGCTGTACCTAATAGAAGAACAACTATTTTGAAGATAACGAGATATACAATGGTGCCTATTATTGTTGTCCTGGTGACCTGCTGTGATGTTCTGTGCCAATTTCACAATACTGTCTCAATTGGCTTTATTCCATCCTGTTTTGTGGTATATTACTACCTCCAAGTTAATGAAAATTAAATAAAAATAAAACAATAGACCATGAGAAAAAAAAGGTAACAAAATACCTCCAAAAACTCCCAACTCCATCAAAGCTGATCCATGTGACATGGATGACGAGAAACTCAAAAACAAAACAACAGAGTTATATAAGGTGATTAAAAAGGAAATAACAACAACAAAACAAATCAATAAGGTACTGAGCAAGCTGAAACATGATATAACTAAACAGATAATGTACTTTAAAAGCAAAAGGAGGAAAAGAAAATGTGCTAAAGGATATAACAGCACGTATGTTTAAGTGTGTGGGATTGATAACCATATTACCAAGTTTTTGTTGGATCCTTGAACAGAACTGTTTACAGCCTCACTGTTTGTTCACTTTGTATGCCTTAATTTTGTAACATGAACAAGTATTTCTAAGAAGACAATATGTAATTTAGCGTGTAGTGATTTCTTAATTTTTTTTTGAAATTCTGTATTATTTCTAAAAAAAGAAAAGAAAATGGAATGATTCAAGTGCACTCCTGGTTCAACTCTGACATCCAGAAAACACATTCTACATGAAATATTCAGATGAAAAATATTAAGTAACCCTTTCACCCAGAAAGGATGAACATAAGGAATTTTTCTGTACTTGCTCTCTTATTATGTGTATTACAACTTTTTTAAAAAGTTAATCAAGTTCAGTGATGCACACTGATGCTCAGAAATAAAAGCATATCAACACTGAGACAGAATGAATGGGGCCACGAGCCTAGCTCAGTGGCAGCACCCGCCTGGCAAGTGCAAGGCCCTGAATTCGATTCCTGGCTTCCAAAGGAAAAAGAGGAATGGAAGATGTACGCATTGCTACTTCAAATAAGACATTTTTAGTCTTTGTGGGAAAATAATTTGGTTGAATTAGAATAATTTGAGAACTTTGGGGAAAGAACAAATTCATGAAAGAATAAAAATCAGGTGCAGAAATATAAGTATAAAAGCCCCATGGAAACACCTTATTTCCCCTAAACATATCTATTTTTCAAATATTTAATGACTTCTACTTCCTCTTTTTCTCTGCAGTTTCAGTCTGTCTTTGCTGATGCTCACTCATTACTGCTAATACATGGCAGTATAGGGATGAAGGAAATTTATCTCTCCTCTCTGCTAAAATTCGAGCTTGCGTCTACTCTGGTGAACTGACAAAAGACAAACCAACAGGAAAAAAAAGCATGGGAACTTTATTAATATTCATGAGGTCATCACAGGAAAGTGAGTAATCAGTAATCCAGTAAGATTTAGAAGCATATATATATATATATACACATATATAACAAATATTATATATATTTCTTAGGAGGTCATGGGAGAATGAGATGGGCAGTTAGAAGGGTCACACAAGAGGGATATGGGGGGCTTTAGGGACAGATACCCATCCTGGCCACCTCCTCGGGAGACTCCAGGGGGCGTCTGATTCTCAGTCTCTTCCTCTGTGAGCTGAGTTCGGTCTTCCTTGGTTAATGACATTTCAGGAAGGACAGTGAAGGCCAGGGTGCCGCTTTGGGTCGGTCTGGCCCTTAGGTAGCATAAGCAGCGCCAGGGCCGTGTCCTCCCTCCCTGTGCTGCAGGCGGAGGTGACCCGGGAAGGTCACGGAGCTTGTGGTTCCTAGACACCTTCTCAGACCCTGTGATTGCCTTGAAAATGCTCGGTGCCACCCACGCTTTGGGTGTCGCTCTCTGAGATCTGGCAGGAGGATGTGCAGTAGTTGAGACAGACGCCTCAAAACCACGGTAGTAAAACTGTTCAATCTTGATAATTCAATATGTACTTTTAAAATGCCCTATGAACGGATGTTGGAAATATAATCTAAATATTAATCATAGTTTATCCCAAATAATCATAAGTAATCTATTAATTTTTTAATGACCTTAGCACAAGGAAAGGACAGATGATATATTGTCATTGTCTGGATAAACATCTGACAAGCTGGAGGAGGCGAGACTGGGAGGAAGACGCTGTGAGTGAGCCTGACCGCAGGCCAGAGGCAGGACTTCACTCCCAGTGTCCCTGAAAGCGCAAAGCAACTACTGCCCCCTCCTCCAGGAGGATTCCTGCTCTTGTTCTCCCCCGGCTTGCATTGTGCCACGCTGGCTTGTGTTTTCTAGTTTTAGAGTCTTTAGTTAAGGGACAACCAGGGGAATTGAGTAGGGGAATAAACTCAATGAAGGGAGACACAGCTTCTGCAATGGAGTTGCAGCGTTTGGAGGAAAATGGACGAGTACTACTGGGTATCTGTGTGGCCACACTCATTTCCCCCGGGACTGGACAAGCTGCTCCACAAGAAGGGTGACACAGGAGAAGGTTGCCTGGGAAATACAAAGCAACCAGAGCTATTCACACAGGAAAAAGTCACCAGTGTTTAATGATACTTAGCAAATTTAGTCTATTAACACTGCTCAAATAGGACTATGTCTCATTTTGGAATTGCATTAGACCAAGTGAAAACAATCGTAAGGACAATAAAATATAGAGAAACATAAATAAGATCCTGAAAGAGAAACAACATTTCTAAAACACATATTTGCTATAAAACTTGAAGCATCAATGCACTAAAACTTCAGGCAGAGGCAATAAGCAAAAAGTAAAAACAGATAAGAATGAGAGATAATAACATCATGAGTATAAGAGAAAATATCGTGTGGTACAAACTGACCGAGCAGGAAAAAGCAATGAGTAGCTAAAGAAAGAGCACTCAGTAATAATGCAGCCTTGTTGTTTCCTAGAAAGTGGTCTTTTATATAAAGGTAATACATGAGTCTCTGGGGGCCAGGGGTGGAATGTCATGGTTTATGTCTGTGGCCCCCAGGCCTCATGTATTTGCATTGTGCATTTGTGACTGGTTCATTGTCTAGCGCTTGGATTGATGGTGTCAGTGCTACGCCCTCCTAAGGTGTGGAGCCAGTCTGTGATGTAATGGCAAGAAGAAGGTGTGTCTCTCTTTTTTGCCGGTTTCCGGCTTGCTATTTGCAGCCGCCATGAACTGCAAACCCACCATGCCACCCTGCTTTGGAGCCAACTGAGTATGGACTGAAACCTCCAAAACTGTAAGAAATAAACCTTTCCTTTCCGAACTTTGGGCATCAGGTATCTTGTCTCAGTGATAAATAAAATGTAACTAAGACAGGAGTATTTAATTCTTTTCTTTTATTTTTTTTACCAGAATATTGATAATTCTTAGTTACATACTTATATTTCAGTGACAAACAAAATTTAATCTGGTAGTAGAAAATCCTAATGAAAGTAGTGTGCATGGCAGCTTCTTACTTTATTGAAGAACTTATAAACCAAAGCAAGGCAACAGACAGAGATATAATAGAGTCATGGTGCTCTAAGTAGGTAATTATATCAATTTCACAACACTGCCATAACAAATTATGACAAACTGGTGGCTTAAATGAGAGAAATGTATTCCCTCACAGTGCAACAGGCTAGAAGTCTGAAACAAAACCGTCAGCACAGTGGGTTCTCCAGTGGGTTCTTCTAGGAGGAGCTGAAGGAGAATCTGGTGTTTCTCTCTCCTTATGCTTATGGCTGTTGGTCATCACTGGAGTTCCTGACCTCGCCAAAGCGCATCACCAACAATCCTTACTTCTGTCTCCACATCGATTTCCTCTCTGATGAGCCGTCTCTGGGTCCAAATCTTCTGCTTCCTCCACAGACACTAGCCTCAGAGTTTATGACCCTTTCTCTCTCCAGGATGACTTCATCTCAAGATCTTAAGAGAGCAGTAATGTGAAGATATTTCTCCTTTATTTAAGAGACACCAAACCATGGGGCCTCGTGTTCTTTAAATCTGTTTAAAAGAAAGATGGGACTTTACTGTCCCAGGGGATTCTTAACCAGAAACTTTTCCCATTGACTACATGATTCCCTTTGAAAGAAACAGTTACTGGAACAGTTCTGGGATAAAGGCCTTCTTCAAAGTCTGGTGCGTGTGGGAGGAGCATGTCTGCCTGAAATGCTGGGTAGGATAAGCTGCTACACGCTTGCTGGGGTTTTCCCTACCACCTGCAAGTTCGCGCTGCTTCCATGCCGTGCTTGCGTCATGGTGTCAGCCTGCTTAGCACTCTAATGGCATTGATATCACCAACACAGAATAAGCTAGAGGGAAACCACTGGATAGCACAGATGACTGTAATATAATTGGGATGTGCACTGTTCTCATTTATCTTGAGAAGTAAAAACAAGTCTCGATTTTTATTTAACAGTGCATCACATGAGATATAATGGATTTCTGAGGACACATACGTGTGGTTATGATGCTAGATACATAACTGATGGAAAAAAGCATCCATGCGCACTAATGAAGTCTATAAAATTAAGAAAAAACTGTACATATTGCTATTTTTTAATGTCCAATATTGTCAAATATGAGAAATAAAAAATGAGATTATTTTCTTCACTAGAACTCATGCTAAAACATAATGGCCATGGATACTGCTATTTTTTAAATCCATGGTGATATCTTATAGTGGATTGAAATTTCATAAATCCCAGGAAATGTACTGCATTTATTTACTTGTGTTTAGAAATTCAGGAACATCGTTGGCTTACAGACTTGGTATAAATTATGAGACACACACAAAAGGAAATTGTTAGCTTCTTGAGTTTCTCTGGAGAGAAATCAAAGAAGATACAATAATAATAACAAAATCATCTTTTTTACTTTTTAGTACATTCTATTTTTCATGTAGAACTTCTTCCTCAAATGCAAACGAAAAATATTACTGATTCAGTTTTCAAAGGACAAATTCCCCAAAGTAAAATAATATGTTAAATTTGATTCAAAGTAAGTGGAGGAGGGAGTGGATGTGATATTGGTGCTAGACAATTGCGAAAATTTGTCTGTAGGTGAACAATTTTTCTTGCTTTATTTAATTTACGTAGCAAAGTATTTAACTGAGAAAGTACTGATTTGCCAACAGGTTCACTGTTCTTCAGAATATAGTTCTCACAATATTCCCTGTCCTTTCACAGATTTATTCATTCTTTTAAATGATATAGTATTGTACATAACTATGGAGTGTAGCATTGTGGATATATATATATATATATATATATATATATATATAAAACCTGTTGCTGTCACCTTTTTCTGGGTGCTGTAATGCCAATCCCTTTGTAGTTTTCTGCAGTCTCCACCATGGTGAAGAGCACTAGGAAAAAGGCACATTAGAATCACTAAGTTTAATGTTGACATTTGTCAAATATTGTTAAATATGAAAATTGACTTTCCTTTTTAGAGGTACAAGTTGAGTGTGTTACCATGAGCAGATGATGATCTCAATTGGGTAGCAATCATTTTTTGGGATTGTTCAAATTTTAAATTAATGTTATTTTTTTTCTTCAAAGTATACTCCGAGGGAAGAGGGATTAAAAGCAGAGGGAAGAAAAACTTCAACTGGCAACATTGTTTTAAATTCAAATTGTACTTGGAAATTTTGAGAAAATATAGGGTTATGGTACCTCGAGGACACTGGTATGGCTTCTAGATAGATGGATCCCCAAAACCTCATGCAGATTTAAGCAGGGGTTGGAAGGTGGCTGGGTTAGGATGTGGACAGTGGATTAAGGGTGTGATGCTGGGATTAGGGGTGTCTCACCTGGCTGAGGGTGGCACCGACCCTTAGGGTTACAGCTGGATGGAATAGCAGAGGGAGAAGGAAGGCAGGCTGCTGGTTTGGCTGCTTGCTGTCTTATTCTTGCCCTGTGTGCCATGGGCTGTTTCTCTTCTGTGATGCCCCTCTGCCATGTCACCCTGCTTTGGAACCATCTGACTATGTCTTGAAACCTCTACAAACTGATCTGAAATAAGCCTTTCCACTTTTAACCTGTGGGTATTGAGCAATCAGAAAATTAAGACAAACACCAGTCAGAGACAGTTTCTGATCACTGGAGTAGCTAATTTGTGCATGCATTTAAAATTTTCTCTAAAATATCTATGTTTAACAAAATTATGTCATAAAATAAATTGATGCTAATCACTTTCAGAGCTACTCCTCACTGAGTTTATCTTTCAGAAAACACAAAGATCACTGGGAGAAACCATCGTCTATGAATCTGGTAGACAGTAAATTTTTCACAGAAAACCTTACTTCCTTTCTTTAGTTCCATTTTATGGCATCTCTGCTACTCTTGTATACACTATTTAATCCCTTCATATATTAACTGACAAAATAATAATTTTATCAATGTTTTATAGGGAAACATCACTTTTTTCAGTTTATGAGCCCCATTTTCCTTTAATTTTGTGCAATTATTTTTACCTGCACATTTTACATTATTATTCATTTTTTGCTTAACTGATATAAAAGATGAAGGGAAAACTATTGTCTGTATGTACTCTCTGGCTGCCTTAATATAACATGACATTCCAACACCTTACCATTTTAAAGTAAACTTTACTTAAATTTGGAACCATAAAATGCATAGATACCTTTCTAATTTCAGGAATTACTTTTGGGTCTAGATCAGTTTTACACAAATGAAGGCTAAATAAAAAATTTGAAGATGGCAGATGAAATAATAGACACATTAAGGCATACAGAAAATAGGATTTAAAAAACCAGTCATGAAAGAGAGATTTTTGAAATACTAAAAAATAAAATATATCCAACCTAAGTATAAAAGGAATTGCTTAAGAAAGTCCATAAGGCAGTACATGGAAGCTGTCATTATACTGTTAAACCCTCTCATGTTCAAGAAAACATACCTGAATCAGAAAAAATAACTGGGGCTTTATTTTAAACACAAATCAATGGTGGTTTGTCATGGTTTCTGTTAGTATTAGTGGGGTGTAGTCACCCTGTAACTAAAACCACTCATCTCAGTAAACAAACAACAGCAGCAATAGCAAAAGCCAAATACTTAAGAATAATGGGATAATATATATAAACTGTAACAGCTTAATTTGATAGCTTAGGGCAGAATGAAACTCCATGGGACTCAAAGATGAACCCAACCTCGACTTTCAGGCACTGATCAGGGATAAATGTGTCCTTGTTTCTTTCTCAGTTCCAGCCCACTGGTTGCAACTGCAGAAAGGTTGGTTTTCATGACAGTTATTTAAAAAAGACTGAAGTTTCTCAGGCAAGAGCTGTAGAAGTGGTTGTGTTTTTCCATTCTTACATTGGTCAAAAGCATACTAAGTACTAGTCTGAGCAGTATGGTAGACACAGAGGACAGGGAATGGCTCCTGAAATCTGTCCATTCTTCAGAATGAGCACGTGAAGGATTTGCACTTAAGTCCTGCATCATTCATGGTATGTCTTTATATATAGCATATAAACATAACATATATATAAATATAATATATAGACTACATATATATAAATATATAGGGTATATAATATAGATTACATAAAATAGAAAGCTGATACAAGATATAAAATTATAGACGTAGCCATAGATATAGTCCAGAATTGCAATATGTGATATTAAAAATATTTGCTTAGCACTTCTGTGATTTCTTTGTCTAACTACTGTTAATATATGGTATTATGCAAAATCTATAAGCAAGTCTGCCATCATTTGCACTACACTTTTAAAAAATTCAACAAAATAAAATTTTTCTGAAAATTTTTTAATATCAGAGTAGATAAAATTATAAAAATGTTAGCAAAGTATGTGTCATAGAACTTTTAAAGCAAGTTATCTTTCTTCTTTGCCTAATACAGAAAATATTGGCAGTGCCAGAAGAATGTATGGAATTATTTTCATTTTGAGCAGTCTACGAAGTGTATTCCTTAAAAAAGTACTGTAATCATCGGAGATAGGGTAGGTATAATAGTTGCTGTACCTGATATACAGCGTTAAAATACATGTTCAGAATTTATCTAAAAGGAAACTTTCCCCTCCTGGGATTTACATGCTAACTGCCTCTAACTAATGTATTATTATGAAGCACTTACTGAACTCTAAGAGAACAGAGACACTAACAAGTACTGCATGTAATGAATATCACATTAACACCAGTGTTTAATTTTTAAGTGGTTGTTTGGTTTAAGTATTTACACTTCAGAGAAATGTGTCTATTTGCCTTAGTTAATAACATCAACATAATTTAGACTACTCTCTAATAAACAGTATCTCCAACCATTTAATTTCACCAATTATGCATTCAGTTAAGTAAACTACTAGACATTTAGCTAAAAGATACACTATGCTGCAATATTTATAATGTGGGTCAAGTACTACAGTGCAATGCTATTTTGTTGACTTAGCAACTTTGAAAACTTTAGAGTTCTATATAAACAGTTAAGAAAATATATATGTGTGTATATATATATATATATATATATATATATATTAAAAACCCCAACCTATTAGTATTTTTATCCAGAGATATGAAACTAAATGGGAAGCACAGTTGCACAATTTTCATTTTTCTTTCACATAATCCAAAATCCAATACTGTTATCATGAAAATATTACCAAGAACAGTACACTGTGTATTTCCTTGCCTTGATATACTGTAGTCCATTTTCCATAAATACACATTCATTAAAAAATCCAGTTGCAGCTGGGAATTTAGCTCAGTGGTATAAGCACCTGCATGGAAAGCATGAGGTCATGAGTTCGATTCCTATTAGGAAAAAAAAAATCCAGTTGTAGCAAATAGAGCAAGGGTTAAAGATAGTGCAGCTGTTCCACAAAACTGTATGGAATTTCCTATGAAAATTCAAAATAGAGAGACTTGACCACGCCATGGCAGAATCCAGGAGCCTGCACAAAGAAGAAATTCGCCCGCCCTCTTGGTAAGCACCTTTCTCTGGCGTTAGCCAGGAGGAGACACTGTAGTGTCTCTTGAAACCTCCAGTGCGCGGGCTTGGAATGAAACATCCCCAACCCTCCCGCCCCCCCTTTAGCAACTGGGGACAGAGATCTGAGCATCTCTTGGCAGGGTGACTGTAGGCAACATAGCAAATATAGGGGGTCTCTTCTATCTTCTCTTTGAAAGCAAGTGTTGTTTTCAGTTTTGTTTCATTATAATTATTTGTTTTGCTCTATTCAATATTCTCTTTTGATTTATTTTATAATGTTCTGTCTTTGGTTTGATTTTGCTATACTTAATTAACTAGACAACTATTGTGAAGATAATGA